>VYZT01060978.1:0-17576 GCA_013400735.1 Pomatostomus ruficeps
CCAGGATCAAAACCACGACAAATCTATGGTTAAATTTGATTAAATATCAATTAAGGTGCCAGTAAGCCCTAAGTAAGGCAGTTTGATTCTAGGTTTTAATTGCTTTGCTACTACTCCATACCAAACATAACAATGAAAGCTTAATTATTTTCAGCACTCACTTCACATCATCCCTATTCCATGACATGCCTTGAACTCATTACCCATATAACTATTTTTTTCATAACCTATATAATTTCAAACCAGTGAAGCTGCATGAAGAAGTAAGTCTTTCCAAAATCAAGCTCTAGATTTGTCAGCCAGCTGTAGTGGTATTTCAACATGTGTGAAAAAACCCCAACCAACCAACCAACATCCCCAAAAAACAACAACAAAAAGCAAAATCCAATTAAAAAAAAAAAAACCAGACCCCAAACAGAATTATGAATAAAAGTCACCCAGATAAGAAAGTTCTTTCTGAGTTTGTAACTAAATAATGGCTAATACTGATAGATGGATTTAGATTTTTAACTGGTAAGAAATATAATTTTTTTAAAATATTATTTAGTGTGGCTTCCTTTTTTTATGATTATGCAGCCTTATTTAGATGAGAACAAGAATAATTTCTTAACACAGTTAAAACTGCAGTGCAAGATCTTAATGTATAGCTTGTTCACAATATTAGCTCAAAACCATTATTTTGATATGTTATCCTGAGCTTCTGAACTTCTACCCTACAGAACTAACAGCATTCAATCATTTTGAAGTCAACCTATGAGAACCAGCAAAAACTTGATTATCTAACTTCAAGAAGTCTGTGTTTAAGGAAAGATAAATCTTCTCCTTGATGTGTTGCCTGGCCAAGCAGGAAGTTTTTAAGATATTTGATTTTACATTACAAGTGATCAGAGAAAACTATTTATCATAGGAATCATTATATGGCTCCAAAAGGGGTGTTGACCACCCCTCTTCATGAAGCTGAGCCACTTCACAGCTGCAAATGCAAAACCCAGGATATAATGTGGACTATATAAACAGTGACCCAGTCACCCCGGTGTATTTTTTGAGAGTCTCACCGACAAGCATGAGCTCATTAGAGGTGGCATGCATGTGCATCCACTAGGTTTGCGATACCTCCTTCAGGAAGGGCAAAGAGCATCGATACAAGTAGTGGGGTAGGTGGAAAGGAAAGCTGAAAAGCCAAATCACTGCATCACAGAATGGCTGGAGTCACCTCTGGAGATTGTTTCAGCCACTCCCTACCTAAATAAGAGTATCTTCACCTACAGAAAATTTCCCAGGACAGTGTTCAGTCAGGTTTTGGATATCTCCATGGATGAAGACACCACAAGTTCCCTGAAAAACCTGTTCCAGTGTTCAACCATGCTTACAGTAAGTGACTGTTTTCTTATGTCCAGACAGAATAGCACATGTGTCAATTTATGGAAATTGTCTCAGGGCACCACTGAGAAGAGTCTGTCTTTCCCTTTTACGTCTCTTTGAGCCTCTCTTCTTCAAGCTGAACAGTCACAGCCCTTCCCATCTCTTCTCAAATGAAAGGTGCTCCAGTCCCTTGATTCCGTCGTGGCCTTCACTGGACTGATTCCCTATTCAAGTCTTATATGCTGAATTTTGACCTAGATCAGTCATAACTTTTCTATTGCAAAGGGATACAGCCTACTCAGGTGAATGAGACCTAGAGTGTGCCTACTCAGTTCTGTCTGTTTAGGCTGATCTTGTACATATGGGAAGGAAAGAAAGAAGAAAAGATGACCCAAGTTGTCAGGCAACTGCTATCAGCTTTATATATTTTTTTTTTTATTTTGGACCTGTACTTATGAACTAACTAACAAACACTAATTATCTCTAAATATAGGGATACTCTGGATCACTCCTAGAAGTCAAAAACAGACCAGGGGGATGAAGCCATAATTTTTCACAAGTGTGAACTGTGTGCATATCAAATCACAGAAATCACTAACCAGCTGCTGTACTCATAGTGCTTATAAATAAATTTGAGACTATGTGACACTGAGTACTGCAGTTCTCTTCTTATGGCTTCAGCACCCAAATTCTCCTATTTGAGTTTGGTTTCCCATTTAACATTGGACCATCATTAAACAAAAGATAGTAATGAGTTTACTGTATGGGTGTATCCAGAAATTTATCAATATTATTTAATTACAATGACTACTATTTTTAAATTACAATTACCTAAATTAAAATAAAGCAAAATGCATTATGACAAAGGAACAAGTTTTTCAAATTGTATGCAGATGGCAATTTTTGTTTTTCTCCAGGTGATGCTTTTGAATAATTTTTCAATACTTATGACATTCACATTTTTAATTTATTATCCTGCTTCTGTTTAAGACAAAAAACTAAAGGGAAAAAAAATTCCCTTCAGCTATTCAAATACCACAATCCAGGTGGTTTTGAGCTTAATGTATTACTATTAGAAAGACACTGGAGTGGTTAAGGGAATAGGTCTTTGTAATAAGTAGAAGAGAAAGTGCATTGTTATGAGGAAACTGTGAAGGAGCAAAGAAATATAAGGATGCATACAAATAGAGTTTTGTTTTTACCTTCAATTTATACTGCATAATTGAGGACATCTACTCTTCAAGAAATCAACATTTTTATTACTGTCACATAGGGACTGATCAACTTTCTAAAAGGCAGAAGAAGTGGAAAGTTAAAGATATTTAAGTATTTTTTTTTTACTTTTTCTGCTGTGGGATTTTAAACTCCTGAGTTTTTTCATACTAGCTGAAGGACTTTTGACCTTCATGAATTAATGAATTATAGATAAAAATGAAATCCAAGGAAAGTAGTAAAGATTGTACTGGCTGGAGAGACTATGAGAGTTGTACTTTCAGAGGCATTCCCAGTTGAATATATAATATTTGAAAGTTCACTTGCATAAGTAACTATTATGAGTGAGAAAAATTAATGTTCAGGTGATATTTGTTCAGAGAGTTTTATATAATAATAAATATGATATTTTGACTATGAATTTAATATATTAATATAAGAACTCTATACTATCTGTATAAGATCTGAATGATTTCCTACCCCAGTTTTTTGTTCTAACTGCTACATCTGGAGCCTGTAAAATAATAAAATAGCTCTTTTCAGATGAAACCCCCCCCCAAAAAAAAACCACATACACCCACAAAAGACACTACCCAAGCCAAAAATCCCAAATGACCCAACAAAAACCTGTATCCATTAATTTCTCGTTACTTGTACCTTAGGCATTTCAGAAAGTATTAACATAGAAAATGAGTGCCTGAATAAACAAAGCAGGCTCATTTGTTGCTCAGTTCTGATAATTTCTATTAATTTATGCTAAAGTTTAATCTCACAGAGAGGTTCTCTAAATATTCATTCTAATTTTTTCTGCTAACATCTTTAATGACTTTAAACATTTTTTCTTTGATATTCATGCAGCATTTTAATTGCAGGTTATTTCAATTTCTTGCCAAGGATTTTCCTTCAGCTTTCAATAAATTTGTTAGAGAAAAATACTGATACTCTTCATATGTGGTAGTATTTATTCTTTAAGAAATATAAAAATTAGATTAGCTTGTAGAATGTAATTGTGATCGTCAGCCTATATAAGTTTTCCACTTGGTAGAACAGCACATTTCTCTGCAACTAATTTCAATTTGCCTAATACAGGATGTTTTACAGAAACTTTGCAGAATGTGCTTGTGAAACTTTAAGCTGAAAGGATGAGAGTAGATGATTTCATTTTAAGAAAAGGTCTCGCAAGAAAGGGTAGGTCTAAGTGGAGACATAGACACATCTTCAAGATATTGCACTTGAAGCACTTATAAGTGACGCATAACCTTAGCCTAGCTGCCCATAATGAGTGCAGTAACTTGAAGGGTGACAGATCTTATCAAGACAGGATAAAACTGAAAACCTTCCCAGCTGACTCCAGTAGGAAGACAAGAGTGTCCTCAAAACTCTGAAGAGAGGTTGGGCGTACATTAGCAAATAGTGCAGCACAACTAGAATGGTCAATGAATCCATCTTCTTAAGATCATACTGACTATATATCCTAAAAAAGTGTATTTTTTTTAATTATGAACAATGTTATTTCATTATGGAAATTTAATTGAGTAAGTCAAGAAATAACTTTAATACTGCGGTCACATCTGACTTAAGAAACTTTCAGCCAGCCATCTTATATGCTCTGATCTGCTGAAGGTAATATTACTTAAATGGCTAAGTAACCAGAAAAACAAACAAATTTTAAAAGCCAAAAAAACCCCCCAAAAAAATAAAATTAAGGAAACCAGAGAAAAAGAGAAAACCTTTACACAGTAAAGATGTAGTTATCCATGCTATTCTTTTTCTTAAAGTGTGTCAACTCAATGAATAACACTTTATTGCCAGCACTTTTCTCTTGGACATATTAGGCCATGTGGAAAATTATTTGTTATTTGCAATTCCCTTGCAATACTTCAGTTACTTATGACAATATAATCTTACACTAGGATACACCACCCAGAGAAGATTTTCTGCACATAATTATTATGAATAAGGTTGTAATTATAATTAGTTAAGTTGCCTTTGTAAATACCATTTATGTACTCAGGAGAAATAAGAAGAAACTCATTTAGCACAGTAAATTTATCGACAGAGCAAGAGTTTTCATCCAAGCTAGTCATCCCATCACCTCCAGTTCCTTTTTAAGATACTTTCAGAAAATGGATCTTCTCAGTATGATATTGATGTAAAGGCTAACTGCTCCTGTTTTGAAAGTACTTCTAGCCCTTTGTTCACATTAAAGTTGTAATTTAGCTAGAGTTTTACAGAGAAAATACCCAAATAGAGATGAATATTGACTATAACTTTAGAAAATCCGATCTTTATTCTATTTCTGAATCTGAAAGAAATCTGTCTATATTAACTATTTTATAAGATTTTTGTTAAAAATTATTATATGTACAGTTTTATATTGATTAAAGACCAATAATCATGTGCATAGGTACATATGCATCTGTATGCCTGTTTGTTTTATGTGGCAGTGGGCTAGGGGGAAATCCCCTAGCTGCCACGTTCTAACCCTGTCAATCATAGACTGAGTTCCACCTCTGTTATTTTAATATTCATCGTATTGTTTTACTATTCAACAGTTGCCAGAAAGTTCTGTTGTTCTGTAACGTTCATAGGTTAATGCAAATATCTTCCGCCCTTGCCCAAGACTCATTGGAAAGCTGTCACCCCATGTCAATTTGTGATTTGTTAAGAACCTTGGACCCACCTTATCACCACTCCCTTCCCCTTTTCCTATAAAAGTCTGTGTAAAGACTCTATCGGGGTCTCTCTGGTAGCACATATCCTGAAGAAAAAGAACATCAATAAAGGTCTGGGTAAGCTACCAAGGGTCTGTTCTCTCTTCTTTATTCCTACCTGCTTCAATTTACATCGGGTTCTCTGCACACACTGCAAAGCAAGACCTAAGTACAAAGATAAGTGTGTTAGGATGACGCTGCTAATAGCAGCCGCCAAAGAAGCTTTTCTGACCAAAGCGCTGGATAACGGCAGGCTATGCAGCACCCAAGCAGCCCTGCTGAACCCACAGAAGCGTTAGTTTTATGTATGAATCTGAGGACTTGAGATAAAGAATGAGGAGGCCTTTCAGAAAATACACAACATACTTAACACAAAGGTTTGTAATATTTGTTACACATCCACCTAAACTTTGGGAAGGAAAGTAAACATTAGGGGAGAAGGGATGTAGCTTGATTACTATTTATAAGAAATACAGAGTAATTTGATTTCTCTAGTATTAAACATTCAGAATATTTCTAAACCAGCATGTGTAGTGATCAAGAATGTTTGCCATCCCTTTGTTAAATCCTTTTCAAGACCATACCTTAAAAAAATGATTTTGTGTGTGTGTGCTTGTGTTTATGAAAGCTTTGTTATAGAAATATCAGATTCTTCTATGAATGAAAGAAGTGGTTTTTTAAAAAATCTCACATAGGTTCTCTGAATTTTCAATGGGTTTGAGTTATTTGCAGTAATTCTCCTATCTGCCCTTAGCACGGACAGATTCCAGAAAGAGTAGAAGACATAAGTTTAATTTTTTAGACATGCCATGGCTTAACCTCAGCCAGCAGCCAAACCCCACACAGCCACTTGCTCACTCCCCTGCAGTGGGCTCAGGGAGCGAATCCAAGGGTAAAAGCAAGAGAACTTGTGGGTTGAGATAAAACCAGTTTAATAGCGAAAGCAAGAGCCACACATCCAGCAAAGCAAAAACAAGGAATGAATTCACTGCTCTCCATGGGCAGGCAGGTGTTCAACCATCTCAGGGAGAGCAGGGCCCCATCACAAGTAATGGTTACTTGGGAAGCCAAACAGCAGCAGTCCAAATGTCCCCCCCTTTCTCCTTCCCCCATCTTTATATACTGGGCATGATGTCATATGATCTGGAATACACCTTTGGTTAGTCAGGGTCAGCCGTTCTGGTTGTGTCTCCTCCCAGTTTCCCCAACATCCCTGTCAGCATGACAGTACATAAAGCAGAAAAGGCCTTGGCTCTATGCAAGCCTTGCTCAGCAATAACAAACACATCTTTATATGATCAACACAGCATAAATCCAAAACACAGCCCCATATGATCCACTGTGAAGAAAATGAACTCTACCCCAGCCGAAACCACAGGATAATATTCCTTGTCCTATTCCTTAAGCTGAAGCCTAGATGGGTAAAAAGTTGTAAAAATTTAAATTATAGCTTCTTAAAAAGCCCTCCAAGACATATGTGTAATGTGTAATATGAATATAGAGAGAAATGAATAGACATTCTATGTGCTTGTGTTTTTTATATAAATCTCTCTATAAAATATTTCAGCTGGGAATTTGGTGCATTTTTTGATGCTTTTTGTCTGTTAAAAACTATAGTGGAATAGTTATACAGAAGATACAGATAGTTAGCACAAAGTTGAAAACTGTCACACTATTTTTACACTACTCTTCAAAACGGGACTCAGGGCTTTATCTTCTGATTTGCAATTAGGCAAACAAAGTGAATGAGTGGGCAATGAAGACATCAGGGTAAGTTCTCATCATCTGTGCTTTAAGTAAGTATATTCATTGTCATCTTGCTATTAAAGCTTCCCCAGATAATTTCCTGCAGTTAAGTTTTTATAATTTTTTTTCAAGGTGTCACTTTTCAAGGTTTTCCCCTTAAAAGAGTGTTCTTTAAAGATACACCATAAAGATATGGTGTTTGTTCAAAGATATTTGAGATTAGAGCTGGAAGTGATCCAAAATGGAACAGTTAAATACAATAAAGATACCAGCTTCTAACAAATCTATTCTACCCAACAGTTCTTTCTTCAACTTCCTAAAAACAGAAAAGAGCTATTTACCAAATATTAAGAAATATTAAGATTGAATTGAATTTAATAAAAATTAATAAAGATACAGTTTAAAAAACATTGCAAGCAAACTGAAAAAAGAAAAACAAAATTGCTGGAAAAACAGCTGTTTCCATTACTATGAAAATTTTTGTTGCCATTTCCTAAATCCTATGAGAGACTGAAAAAGAAAAGGGGGAAAGAGATTGTGAGAAGAGGTGAAAATAATTTATATGTTACAGTGACAGCAACAGTATGATCCTGTCTGCTTTTGTAGATGTATCTGCATTTTTTCCCCTGTTAAAAAAACCTCCTCAATATGAGGATATTAGTGAAAAGATACAGAATTACATTATTAAATATCATACTTCCATGTGAATACACCACATCATATCTGTTAAAGGCATTGATAAGCTTCAGTAGATGGCATTATTCCTGACAATCATAATTGCATTCAAAATGGTCTAGTAATTACAAGTGTATATGGGTTCCTTTTTCAAAACAGAGGATGTAAGTATATCAAAGCTGATTTTTATACTTGAAGAATATGTGTTTATATGTAATCTCACATGAATATTCCAGAAACGTAAGAATTTGGGTTTTGGTCAGACGCAAAATTTTGCTGTAAAATCTCATTTATTCTCATCATACATATAAATATAAACAGCAGTCAGTTTGCAAATCTATTAATTTTATGTCATTGATGCTTTATTAGAAATAATTGAAGGTCATTAGCATTTTTATTCTTTTGGTTTGGAGACATTTGCATTTATTAACACACTTAAAGCACTGCAATGACAAAGATACCTCTTTTTTACAGAGTAATTTCAGTCTGGGTTAATCATGAAACAAAGTTACTGAAGTAGTATCTGTAATTCTTTTCCTTCCCTTGAAAAAGTTGTATCAAACAAGGTAATTGTTCAAAGCAAGTGAGCACTGTCAGCAGTAGCAATTGACTTTGTATTAGCTTTAATATTTTAAAGTTTTCAAGTAAGGAAAGTGTTTTTTCCCAAAGGTGTCCCTTTCCATTTAAGCAATGACAAGCAATCTAGATAAGTGTGCATAATTTCTTCTGGGACTTATCAATAATAAGAAGACCAAATCTTCCACAAAAGAATAAGGTAAATTACAGTGGAGTAAAATAAGTGCTAAACCCCAAATGAAGTGTCAAAGCAAATAAATAAATAAATAAATAAATAAATAAATAAATAAATAAATAAATCACTGAGCACAATAGTAGCTTAATTAGATACACATCTGAGACAGGTCCTGAAAAACAAATCTTTTGCAATTCTACTCTCCAGCCACTAAATTATATAAAAGATGAATACAGATTTATTAGTGAGAATAATTTTAGCAACAGTTTCTGTAGTGTAGTTGATATAAGCAATTCTGAAATTCTGAAAGTTGATTAAATTAGATATCCCTTAAGGGATTGCATGGCAGACTAGTGGGAGGCTAGTTCAAGGTGATAAGGATGGTGATATTGGGGAAGAATTTAATGAGGGATTTTAAATTTCCTTGGAGAGGTTAGTAAATAGACTAGTCTTTTAAATATTTTAAAACAGTAAAACAGTAAGAAAAAAGACTGAGTTTAGTACTGTTAAGGAGATTTATTTGATCTAGACTAGTTTGCTGTGACATTTTTTCCTGTAGACTAAAATTATTTGCCATTTTACCTTAAGAGAAAGTTTTGAAGTAAATATGACATTAAAGTGAAGTGGATCACTCAGATTCAATGTCAGCCATCTCATGCTTTGTCTCCAAAAATGCACTTGCACATGATTTGAAAGGTAATAATGTTAAAAAGCCATTTTCTTTGGTACAGATAGATCTCTCTGCAGAAGTTTTAAAAGCAGTATTGTGATTGATACCACCATGTGATCAAATCACATTAAGAAAATAAGTTCTGTGAGAATATATTGGGTTAGATCCTCATCAGATGTACAGCCAAGTTAATATCAACGGGCAAGTTAATCTTACTCTAAAATATTGATACCTTTATGCTGTTGATTGATGGGTCAAATAGTTGTGGTACTCAGTTGGATCTGTTACAAAGAAAGAATATCCCACTACAGATATGAAGGCTGAGAGCAGCCTTGGCAGCAGTAACCATGAGATTAGGGAGATTAAAATACTGAAAGAAGTGAGAAAAATCAATAGTATAGCCACAGCCCTGGATTTCAGCAAAGTAAAATTCAGCTTGCTTTTGGAATTTTCATTGGGAAACCAAATTGGAGAGAAAGTTGAGCAAATTCAGCAGAAAGTCAGCATGGATAAACAGTGAACTCCCCACTGATCTCAGCCACAAAAAAAAACCCCAAACCAATCCTTAATATAAACCAGGAGGCAGAAAGAGTTTGATCATGTGCAGTACAGGATGAGATGCCATAAAATGGAATAATTGTGAGGTTTATAAATGCATTCATTTGGACCTTTCTGAATGCTTTTGTTCCTACTGGCAAAAGGAATTAAAAGTCTACAGAAATAATTTCTTACTTTCCAGAACAGGCAGATAATGATAAATATTGTAAGAGGTATAATTTGGTTTTAATCTAAAAAGAATGAGATATATAAAACACAGTTTAGTCAGAATTTTGCATGGAAAGATGAGTTGAGCTCAATAATACCTTTGGATGTTCCTAAGTGATTGAGTGGTTCTGAACAGCTGTGTAAAAAATCTTCACCTCAAAATTCAGTTTGCATTAAAATTGGGCATTATGCAAATTAGTTTTTCTTTGCTTCTAGGTACAAGCTATAACTTTCGCTTGTCCTTGACTTAAAGAGATAAACTATTAATTTAGGATTCTGAGCAGCATGAGCAGAAATAACTCTTAGTGTTTCAGTGTGTGGAGTCTGGTTTTGGCAATATCTCTTCAATTTAAAACAGGAAAACATAAATATATATTGAAACAAATTGTTTCCCATCATACATAGATGAACATAATTTGTGCAAACATATACTCTGGGATACAGTGGGAAAGTGGGTAATCTGAGGCTAGGATTAAAATTCAGCTTTCTGTTATTGTTTAATGAAAAAAATAATGAAAAATAACAACAAAATAGTTTTTATCTCTAAAAAATTACCTAGAATATGCTAAATTACAGTTCTGGATTTTGTTTCTAAACTAGCTTTAAATGGTAATTCTCATCAAGTCAATTTAAAACAGTATAAAAGTAAGTGAAGAATAATGTTTCTACTGTCATTACATTTTAAAATTGTTGTCCTAAGGACTTTTTCAGATGTAGATTTCATTTGGACTTACTGTTCTTGAAGTCCACTAATAAATCTGTGGCTTCTGGTCCTGTTTTAATTCCTTTATAGTTTTGTTCTGTATACACACTGACAAATTTTGCAATTTAATCATGTAAAATGTGAAGAAAGACTTTCACATTCTTCCTTTTTTTATTTTATTTTAAACACACGTTAAATAAATTTGCATCTTTCCTTAAGTGATATTCATTCATTTGGCAGACAATACTTTATCTGTGCAGTTGGAACATTTTCCTCCATTATTTTTTGCATTCACTGACATGGGATTTCATTTTCATTGTGCACTGTGTCAATATAGTGGGATTTTTGTTTAAAGATCTCTCTAATAATGTATCTCGAATAATTAAATATTACTAGCAAACTTAGTGGTCTTATTATTTATTTTTTTCTAGAATATTTACACATATACTGAGCCACACTGTTCCCAAATAGCAACAATTGTAAATTTCCTTGAGAGTGAAAACTTCCCTTTTGTTCAAACCTTTTATTTCCTATCATGTACTAAGTGATCATCTTTTTACACAACCTCCTGTTTACCTTATTTTTTTATTTAAAAGCCTTTGGAGATGAAGACCATTGTCAGATTTTTGATATTTGAATGCATTATGGCTAGATGACATGGACATATATGCGGCTTGATTTCTTTAAAAATTCCTGTAGGTTTTTGAGGTAAGAATTTCTGACACAAAATATTTGTAGTCCTTTCCCCTTTATATGTTGCATATAATTATATGTCTATGAATTTGATCTTTAATCAAATGCATGTTGACTTTCTGTAATTTCCCCTTCACTGATAAAGTCCTTTTTCAAAAATGTGCTATTAAATGCGGTAACTTTCACTTTCTACCAAGGCTGGTTTAAACAGATAGGATGTTGACATTCATATTTGAGTCATTTCAGTGCCTTACTTGAGTAAATGGCATTTGGCCAAGTTGTTAGTTCTATTAATTTATTCTAAAACCTCTCCTACCTGCATTTGATTTGGAATTATCCCTGTGCTTCAGCCATATAAATAATGTCTTCAGTGTGAAAATATCCCAGAGTCAACAATATTGTGAAAAAAATAAGGTAATCACTTTGATCTGGTCTTATCTTCCTAAGATGTTCCTATTACATGTCATCTAGTGGCTGCACCCACTCATTGGAAGATTTTCTAATTTTGAAGCACTTATGAGGTTTTTAGTGTTTTTTCTTACCCTTTTGGCAGACTCTTGCTCAAATATTTCTTGGAATGTCTTACTATGACTCTATATTTAACTTCCTAGAGATGTGAGCTGGCAGACAGGTTGCAGGAAAAACTTTGAAACCACAGATGAAATGAAATGAGGAATTTTATTTTCATTGCCTCACCAGCTGGGGGATCCCCAAAGCAGTACTCAGGCAGAGGCACACAAGGGAAATCAGAGGCACAGCAGAGCTCAGTCCATGCTAGAGTATCTCCACAGCTTCTGCTTCCACTCATGTTTCAGGGATTTGGGCAGGTGCAATTTACCACTATGTGTGATCTTTCCCAGAGTAGGGCAGGAGTCTCAAGCATATTCAATGGGATGTCTCTATCACAAGCCCATGTTCTCTAAACACAGACATAAAAAAGGGTCAATTTACATTAGATATAAGGAAGACGTTTTTTCAGTGGGGTTGGTAAAAGACCGATTTTCCAGAGAAGTGGTGGATGCTCCATCCCTGGAAACATTCAAGGATGGACTGGGCTCTGAGCAACCTCATCTAAGTGTTGCTGCTCATTGCAGGGAGTTGGATTAGATGACCTTCAGAGGTCTCCTGCAGACCAAATTATTGTATTATTCTATGTTCTACTTATCAATCACACAAGGCCAAACAATGGTGAGTAACACAGATGTCTTTCCCAAAACCTCAGCTGCAGATCACTTGAAAGTGTTTACAATGCTTCTCAACAACCTTCCATTATTTTCCTAGAGTTTATATCCCTAATTTTTTCATTTGGCTAAAACTTCCACTTTTTACTTAGACTAGCTGTCTTTTCTTTCCTGTTGAAACATAATGGCTTTTGAATGGCTTTTGATAGATACCATATGTCTGAGCTTCTAATATTTAATCTTCACAGTATCTTCATTTTGTCTGCAGGCTAGTATTAGTCTTTCAGATATTCCTTTTAATTTTCTTCCTCAGTTTAATGTACGTATTTGTTTTAAAATGAAAGTTACTAAGAATTTCTGTTGGTTTGGATTTTTGGTTATTGTTTTTGTTTGCTTAAAGATATCAAATTTTAGCGCATTAACCTCATAGTGTATATTAAGTATAGAATCCCACCCACTGACGGACTAAATCAATTTCTCCTCTTTGTTTCTCCTCCTACTGTTATTTCAGTAAATATATTCTTTTTTTTTTCCTACTAAGATTTATATTATCTATATTTTGAAATTAATGATGCCAATAATAAAAGTGTCATTCTAATTCATCATGAGTTTTAAAAAAAAGTCAACAAATTAAAGGATAGTTTGAACGAAAAGTCCAAAAAATGTTTTCAAAAATGGAGAATTCTGCTATGTGAAGATAAAGATGTGCTCCCCAAATCTATGAAAAATGTAGTTAATCTTAGCAATAAATAAATAATCCATTAAGGAGAACAAAATGTGCCAATTCTTAGCAATAAAGTGCTTGGATCCCAGAAAAACACTGGAAGTCAAATCCAGTGTCTACATAGGGATGGATTACTAGTAGGGACATTTTTGACTAATATGTCTAGAGTGACTGTGAAACTCTGGAGAGCCCAAACAAGATATGAAACATGAAAATGAAAATATAATATATGAATGTATAACAGTCTCTCTTTTCCTTCCCTTTTCCATACTTGTTCCATCCCTATGCATCTGCATTCTTTCCTTTCTCCTCCTTTGTTCCATGCCTTATACATCTCACAATATATTTGAAATAGTTCCTTAAAACATCCCATAGCAAGTTTTACATAGTCCCAAAAATTCCCTCTGCTCCATACCAGAACTCTCTACCCCCTGTCTCCCACAATAAAATCTATATCCATTCTGGAAATTTAGGGGTTTTTTCTGCTGAATCAACTTAGTGGGTTTTGCAGTGAGGACTATGGCCTAATTGTTCTGCTTTGCTGATCTTAATTCAGGATTGTCTTGGTTTTGTTGATTTCCTAGCAGGAAGTTTAAAGTTTCCATAAGAACCTGCCATACAGAGAATTCATCATGGGATTTTAAAGTTCGTCTGACCATAGTTCCTGGCCTTGATTGATTTTCCGTATCAAGCTCCCCTGACTGTTATCCTCACTGTTCACTCTGATCCCTGATATGCTTAGTTTAAAGTTTGCCCTCACCTTGTTAGCAAAGTTTCCTTTACCTCAATTTGACAAATACATCTTGTCTCTCACTAGCACTCCTTATGCTTCATAGAGGGATCCATGCCCATAAATTCTGAAATAATAACCTGCGCCACCAGCTGCACTAGTAGCTGTTAATTTACAGGATGGATCCAGTCCTACCCAGCTTTCCCTCTCCACCTGCGTGAGAGACCACCTATTTTCAGTTCAGCTAGCTCCAAAGCTTTCTTTAAGAGAGACTGATTCCCCTCTTTGTTGCTTAGGATGCTGCACTAATTCTGTAAGTTGAGATCTGAAAGTGAAGCCTGTCTCCTGATGCCAGAAGTCAAGAGCTTCCAAGCACTTCTGTCTTCGGAGTATCATTCCTTGACTTGTTCAAGCACCGCCTCTTGTTATCCTTACTTTCTTGCACTGAGCTGTTCAAGTTCTTGGGTGTCTGTGAAGACATTCTCAACCTCCTGTTCTACACAGCCTGCTGAACTCCTCTATAGCTCCTTCACCTAGTGCCTCAGCCCCTGGACCATGGGCCTGCACAGACGTTGACAACATTGCCCCAGCCCCTGGGAAGCCCCCAGAAGAAGATGCTAGGCACACTCAACAGAATTGTGTGAGTGGAATCTACAGTGAGACAAAACACAGAAAGCATTCATATCATATATTTTGTCTCCAACTTTCTTCATTATTGTACTTCATCTTTTTAATTTCCCTCATGCTACCAAATATATAACATGGAATTTCCTTTCTAGAAGTGCACAGTCAGAAAGTATCTCACCAAATGTTTCACTATCTGTAAATGATCATGTTTGCTATAATTTATGAAGTCTTTTATTTCTAAATGTACAGTGCTGCAGAGAAAACAGATGTAATGTGCACAAAAGGTTGTGTATTTATATTGAAAAATATTACCAAATTGAATGGTTTAAAAATATTTTGTTCCAATTTGGTTGTAAATCAACAAATGCATTTTACCATTAAAATGGTATTAAGAAAAAGGATCAATTAAGTCTTTTATTTTAAAATGTTTCTCTTCAGAACTGGCTGAGTAATACTGAACTCTCCTCTGTAAATGAAATTTTGATAGGCTAATTCTCCAGAATGCATCACTGAGCACAGAATGGAGGGGCCTTTGCCACTGGATTACAACCTGGAACTGTGAGTTATGTTTTTGTTTTGGTTCTCACCAGCGGGATGGCATGTCAACATATCTCTATCATACCACTGAATCTCAGTAACATCTTTTTGGTACCCAAGATTATTTACTGTTTAGAAAAGGGAGTTAAATGCCAATCAATAGTAAAATAAGTGAGTAGTTGAAATAAAGGTGCCTGAACATCCAGAAATTGAATTGTCCAGGCAGGAATTTAGCAAAGACATGTACTGTCTTGTGGAAACTGTGGCTGTAGCAGTAGAGCATACAATAATTCAAGCATCAATTTTACTTTTTTTTCTGTTGTGAGTAGGGGAAACTATCACAGGGTGGGGAAGCACATCACCAAGTACATATTTTATTAAAAACAAAACAAAACAAAACAAAAAAACCCCCACACAATCCTGTCTATAAATTTATTTGCCTTTAGGGTTTTCTCTCAAGATTTATGACTGAGTATTTCTTGGCAAGAGAAATATGAAAATAAACTGACTTTGAAATGGTATTCTACTCCTTTACTATCATAACTGTTATCTTTTAATTTATTGATAGGAAACATTATAATATTGATTAGATATGCAGAATGCAAATCCAATATTTTTTGTAGTCAAATGGAAGATATCCTGGAGGCAAAATGCTTATCATGCATACATTGTAAAATATGTGTTTGCTTCAGTCTTTTGGGATTCCTCAATATACAACCCATATCTCAGCTGAAAAATGTAATAGGGAGTTCATTTCATAGCTGTCACTAGGGAGTAAAACAATCTGGCTGACTGAATAATATTTATATGGAGTTTTCTTTCTGTATGCTACAAGTCTTTGAACTTATCAAGTGAAAGCTTAATCAAGGACTTAAAAAATGTTTGTTAAGACATGTCCAGATGCTATTGCATTTGAAAAGACAGTTGCAAAGAGAATCTCAAGTATATTACATTTAAGATTTCTTGCTGGGATTAAAAATGAAGAGTCTTCAAATAAATGTAGATGATCATAGTGAAAAATTAATTTACAAGATTTCTAAGCTCTTTGACTAGTCATATATCAGGATTGCTTTGAAATGTTTAGTATTTTTAATTGCATGTGTCAGATTCTTTGCATTTCAGAAATAAACATTCTAGCTTATAATGAGAGAAAGTTTTATACGTACTTTGTAGACAATTTTGATTTTTTAAAAATGTGCAGGGGAATTCAGCAGGAGGGGAGGCCCATACTGTTGTCAATAAACAATTCTGTATGAAAAAACACCATCAAAGTTGGGAGGAAATGTTAATATGGAGAAAGACTGGAATATCACCTAGGAAGCAGTAACCGATCTTGAGGATACTGCAGTAGGGAAACAATGCAGGGGTTCAATGACAAGGACAAACATCAAATGATTTTTGGCTCTAAGATGGCAACTTATCTCTGGTGACAAATAAAGAAGAGAATATGTAGGCTACATTATTAATAACAATAGAAATCAGATTTGAAAAGAAATGTGACTGTCAAAAGATTCAGCTGAAGTATATCCAATACAAAAAGTGAAATTGTGGTTTCTCAACTGTAGTAAGACTTTTGTTTCCATAAAATACTGGGATAAAGTAGATGCAGTAAAAGTTATCTGAAGTTAAGCAGTTACAAAGATGGAGAATGAGAAGAATGAAGATTTATGCAAATTGAAGAAAAAGAAAGAAATTAAAATTTCTTTATCCTAAAGTTGAAGGAGGACATGGAGCAATTAGATAAGAAATATATACAATTATTAAAAAGAAAGTGAAAATTTTTAAAAGTATCATGATACAAAACACATACTAAGTTACCTGCTAGAAAAAAGTATTTTCAAAGATTCTGGATGGCACTTCAGTTTTTTTACTGTTTAGCTTTTGGAGACATGCTTTCCCTTCATTTCTAGGTAGTTTTTTGACAAATACAGCAGTAATGCAGCATACATTTGTAAAAGGCTGAAGAAAAAGGATTTAAAAAATTGATTAATGAATTCAAGTAATATAAAACTAGTCAGTTGTAATTTTTTTTCTAAATGAAGAATTTATTTTTTTTATTCTTGTAACTTCTGAGCGAAATGTAAATTAAGATTTTACACTCTTTGTGGAAAGAGATTTATCCAAACTACATTCTTTGCTTTAACAGCTTACACAGTGAAGTCGTACATAAATCTCTAGCTGATATTTCTAATACAAATCTAATATATCATTTGCAACAAAATTGTGTGTCAAGAGAGCTTTTGAGCTCTACTTGTGTTCCAGTGACCTTTGCGCTTTGACAAACCAAAGTCTGTCTTCTGACTAATGTCTTATATGTATTGTATTCCAAGACAAAACAGAATACATATTTGCAAAGGGGATAACACCTTTTTCTACAGGCTGAGGCTGTTGGCACAGAGTCAAATTATTCTATTTTTAGGTTGCACCTAGAAATCATTTTTCTGTATCAGATAACTTGTTCTGACTGCTGTCACGTATATGTATCA
>VYZT01060981.1:0-45050 GCA_013400735.1 Pomatostomus ruficeps
ATTCATGAATTTATATATATCATTTAAATATAATTAAATAATTATATTTAATATAAATTTATAGCTGTTTTCTATTCCTAGTGCTTTCTCAGTGTACTTGCCTAGTTTTGTCCCTAATGCAACTTAAACTATTCCAGCTGCTTCTGAATTTCCAAGAAAGTCACAGGCCAACGTAGGTTAAGTCTTAGCAAAGCTCCAGGAGAGCTGTAATAAAGGTACAGAGTCATTAAGACAGGATTTTATGACTGTTTTAATTTGCCATAAACCCATGCTCCCTGACTCATTGGGTTTTAGGCAGACTAGACAGATAACTGAGTGATTCATTTCCACACAAATCCATTCCGTGCATCCATCGGAACACTTCCCTTCTGTAGCAGCAGCAGCAATCAATGCCTTGTGCTTTTTACTCTATTGAAGTGGGAGGGATGACAAAACTTTTCTAAATTCTATGTGTGGATTCAAATTGTCTTGAAATTTGCTGGGTACTTAGGGGTGAAAGAATATGATTGGGCAGTTCAAAAAGGCTTTTGAGCAGGATTCTTTTGTTCAAAAAGGCAGGTCCCTTGAGTTTATATATTTGGGTGGATTTTTAATATGGGAGAGGAGAAATGTGGATATAAAAGCTGCCTGTTTTTTCCCTTTTCTTCGTTCATCCTTGAGAGCCCAGTGATTGCTTTGACCTTCCTGAAACTGAACTCAGAAGCTGTCCAGTACGCAAACCTCCCTGTCACAAAAGGAAACAATATGTAAAAAAAGCTCTGCATTTACAGTGGACTTGTCCCAGTGCTGTGTAATTAGGAGCGAAACCCTGATGTGCTGTGTGATAAAGACCTTCATTCAAAATGCATCACCTGTGGCGGGTAGTGGTGTAACTTCCCGTGAGGTGCCACAGCTATTGAACCCGAACAAATAGATCAGAGCTGGAAGTTAAGTCCCGTGTTTGGTAGTTTTTTTGTGCTTGACTTCTCATTTCTGAGACTTCCTGTGCTTGTATCTCTGCTGATGGCTGGGGCTGGGGTGAAAACAGTAGGCAAAGCAATCTCGGATAACATTAAGTAAATAGAGAAAACACATTGAAAAAACCCAATTATTTTTGTGGGATTGTCATGTTCCTTAACTTTCCTTTGCCTTTTATACAGAGGTTTCCATAAAACTGAATTTGACGTTTGGAAAGGGCACAAGATGCTTCTAGGCAACCTTATTTCCTCATTGCTAAAGTTTTGGGAAAATTAATGTTTATTGGATGTGTCAGGAATTGTTTTCTTTGTGTGAGCCTCTTCTGCCTCTAGGCTCTATGCATGTATGAATGGAGACTTTGCAATGTCTTCTTAGAAGCAGATTAAATGAGTCAGAGTTTTTTATTGTTAATTTTTGTCTCTATATAAGAAATTTTTTCCATTCACTAAATACTCTTTGTGTCAAATTTTATGTCAAATTTTCTATGAAATGCGTATTTGCCTTCTAGATAGTTTTAGTGAAGGTTGATTTGCTTTGCTGAGTTCTTTTCCATTTAGAATTAATTATTAAACAAGATTCAAAAAAAAAAAAAGGAAGGAAACCCCGGAAACTCTCCTGTTTTGTGGGCTGGCAGGGATGTATTTAGCTTTTATTCTGTGTCAGAGACTTTGCAGAGTCATTATTTACATTTTGAAGTTTCCGGAGGCTACGAAACATGACTCTGTCAATTCAGTCGAGGCAGGTCAGTTCATTTTCACGGCTTTTGCTGATGTTAAAGGTAATGACACTGCTGTCAACTCTGTATTTTGCTATTATTAGTAATATGTATTGAATCTTTAGTAAAGTACTTGCAAATTATAATTATTTCATTGAAGTGATATAATGGCAGATATTTTAAAATAAATTTTACTTTGTTTTCATGTATAATCATGATCTGTGATTCTTGTGAGACTGTAATAGTTCAACAATTCTGTACAATATTTCAAGGTTAATACTGCCCTCAATCTTGATCTGTCTTGATTCTTCCCTTGTTTATCCTAATTAAAGATATTAAAGATATTTTTTTCTCTTTCCTAAACTGTTTGCCCTTAGCAATGCAGCAAGAAAGCATCAGCTTCATTGTTGTGGATGCTGAAATCGTCTGGAATAATTGCAAACCGTCCTTGGCCAAGGATCACTCTTACGTTGACAACCACTGCTATAATACTGACCATGGCTGTATTCAACATGGTAAGGGAAAAAGGGGTCATTTTTCCTGGTTTTTGTTGATTTAAGATTTGTTGTTGTTGTTATTCAGTGTTTGTTTAGATGGTGAATTTATGGCCTGTGGCTGTGCCAGGAACCGGTGTGATATCAATTGCCAGAGACAGAAATGTAAAGCAGAGCCAAAGAAAAATACTGTGTAACGGAGACCCCTGCAAGCAGGATGCTCAACAAGAGCTCAGACCCTGGCTAAATTTGTCGAAGAAGAATATTATTTATAATGAATAGAAAACAATTAAATCCCAGGTTTGAATTGTACAAGTCCCTTAATCATCTATGCATTGCTTAGTAGAAAAAGAGCATTGCTGAAAGAATGAAGTATCTCTTCACAGGATGCGTGGAAGACTTGGTGTGAAACAAACTAAGCTCTATTCAGTTTTGTGATGCTCCTCTGCTGACCCCATATTGATTTCACACACTTGTCTTTTTTTAAAATAAGAAAAAAATGCAAAGTTACGTCAAAACTTCAAGAGTACTGAACTACAAATTTGTTAGGGCTTACATCTACTTAAGTGATTTCAACCTGTGCTTTTTTCTCCTCAAAGGGAAAATCCATGTAGTTCTATTATTCTTTTGCAACAATAGTAGTTATAAAGTAAATCTGTCTTTAGTGTACCTAGAGCCTGAATCTTAATGATCTCATTTAGTCAGAAGGATCTGTTGTCTAATGGGATGAGCAGTGTCTGGGATCAGAAATCTCCCTTTGTTTTATCCCGAGGCGGATTCTGTTCATGAACCTGTGAAAGCGTTCCAGTTCAGTTCTGTATCTGCAAAATGGGAACTCTAACATTTATTTAGGCAATGTTTTCATTTTAACATTAGTGCATAGATATTATTCACGTTTCAAGTGAGTGAGAGTCACATTTCAGTGCTTTTGAAGTTGCAACTCTAAAGCTTCCTTGAGTTGCTGGCACTTTTGTTACTTAAGGTTCATAAAGGAGTTAGAGATTGATAATACCTACACTGTTTTATTTTGTTTTCCCACATTTCAAGGGACCCTTAGTGAATCATTTCTTACACTAAGTACTAAACTTGTCCAGATGATGTAACGTGGGCTTTTAAATGCAAACACTTGAAATTTCCGGTAGAGCGTTCTCTCCATTTTTACTGTTGGATTTTTCTAGTCTTGTTAATGTTGGTTTTCTGTTCTTTCTTTTACCTTCTTCTTTTGAAGGAGAGGAGAGGAACTCAAAACCAATGCCATTTTCAAAATCCTAAATTCACCTAGCTGAACTTAGTGTGTAGGGCTGGGAGAGGTGAAACTCAAAGAAGCAGTGGCTGGAAGTGAGAATATAAGGTGACTTTTCAGCAGTGAAAGCAGTTAGCAATGGAAACAATTATTCTGAAAAGCTGTTGATTCTCCATTAGCTGAAGACTCTGTGCCTTTTTGAATGATAACCTTTAGCCATGCAAAAGTTACGCAACATGATAAACTTCTGAGATTTAGTAACTTGTAAAATGAAGATCAGACTAGATTTTCTCTTATTTTGAACTCTGTAAATATAGCAGAAGAAAAGAAAGAACCTACTTGGGTTTAAAGCATTCTTTGAGTTAGACTTCATGGATATGGTTATTTATTAAGTTAAAAAAAGTGAAAGTATGTATGGTTAGCAACTGCTTTTTGCATAGACTAAAGATCTACTAATGTGTACAGCCCACTTCAAATTTCGCCTTCAAGTAAGTAAAAGACATTCTAGCAAAAAAGGGAGTTGTTCAGGACATAATTTTTAGAAAAAGGTTTTAATTTTATTGGCTCGTGTCCAATTTTCTGTGAACTGAATGTTATAGTAAAACCTAATAGGCTGTATTTTAATCTTAGTGCCTTATCAGCAATGTTAGAGTGTTACAAATAATCATGTTCCATGATATTCATGAGATGATAATTTTAAGTACAATTCCCACCTTGAAACTAAATCTTAATAGTTTGACTAGCAAAAATGACTTTAAATGTGATTGTGAAATTTGCATTAGCAAATTGTGGGAGAGACTCTGAAGTATCATTATTATATCTCCAAGCAACATGTACTTCATAGCAGAGTCCATTAACTGCATTTATTTCCATGAACCCTTTCAGTAGAAAAAGGCAAAATGTGGCCATTAAGGTTTAATGGAGATAAAATGCATCTAGCCATGCCACACCTAATAAATCATAATTAAGACCAAAATGTCAAATAAAACTCAGTCTTCGTGGTCAAGGCACACTGGAAAAGAGCGAGGGTGCAATTTTGTTTGAAATTAGCTTCAGCACACATTTGAATCTCTTCTTCAGGTTTGAGACATATGTAGTCCTGATCAGTGGAGAGAAGTTAAAAATCACCTAATGTGATGCACGTATTAAATCCTTGTGAGCTGAAGGGAGAGGGTAAGCGTTAGATCTGGTGCTGTGTAGAGAACAGGACAACAATCAGAGGTTGAGGGAAGCTGTTTTTGTCGAGCTGACCTGTTTTAAGCTGAACATGAGGAGGTATCCTGCATGGAGCAATCCAGGCATCCCAGAGAGGCAGTAGGACTGCTTGGCTGCGAGGGGTCAATACTTGGAAGCTGAATGAATGACTGCCTGCGATGCAGCAAAGGGTTGTGCCTCACCGTCCTCTGGGATTCACGTGATCTCAAGGAATACAGCATGATAAAAGAGTCCTGCAAGAACTCTTGGTTTCAGTGACTTTTGCATCAAGTGTATGAATGGTTCTTGGCACAGCAACAAGAGCTCAGGGTTATCCTGTTCCACTAACTCTTAACTACTCTACCTACCAGCTTTAAGATTCAGGATCATAGAATCATAGAATAGTTTGGGTTAAAAAGAATCTTAAAAGGTCACCCAGTTCAACTCCCCCCTGCCATGGGCAGGGACATCTTCAACTGAATCAGGCTGCGCAGAGCCCTGTCTAACCTGACTGTGTTTCCAGGAATGGGGCATCCACCACTTCCCTGGGAAACTTGTTCTAATGTCTCACTACCCTCATCATAAAAAAAGATATTTCCTTATATCTAGTCTGAATCTGTCCTGTTTTAGTTTAAAGCCATCACCCCTTGTCCTATTGCAACAGTCCCTGCTAAAAAGTTTGTCCCCATCTTTCTTATAGGCCCTTCAGGTACTGGAAGGTATTCTGTGGTCTTCCTGGAGACTTCTCCGGGCTGAACAACCCCAGCTCTCTCAGCCTGTCTTCATAGGGGAGGTGCTCCAACCCTCTGATAATCTTTGTGGCCCTTCTCTAGATATTACTTGCTTTCATGTCTTTTCACCCAGTGAGTTTTAGCAACTGGACTGTTTCCTCTAAAGAACATGTGTGTAGGAATGTGAAGACTGTGAGGGGTTTGAGTATTTTTGCTCCATTGATTATTGTACATCTCTGAGCACAGGCTGCCTTAAATGATGCAAGTATTACCCTCCTCTAAGTCATGAATGATATCCTGTTTTTAAATAATGACAAATAATTAATCCAACCTGCATTCATTCTCGTAGTGGAAAGTTGGTTTCTTTAATATACCTTCCTTTTAGTGTAGCTGACTGTTAAGACAGTTGCTGACCTTGTAGTTTTAATTGTCAAGCTCTTTGGCAGATACACTCTAATTCTATGTCCCCACGGTGCCTGGCACTTTGAAGACCCTGTTTTGGAGGGTGCCTAATGCATGTCTTTCAAGAAGAATAAACAGACACTGCCTAGAGGTTGACCTGACCGGGGGGTTGGAAGGAGAAAATGGAATGCCCAGCTGAAGTCATGACATTTAAGTGGTACTTGTGGGCCCCAGTCACAACACTATTCCAGATTATAGATGGGAATTAAGAAACTTTAAAAAATCGGTACCAGTCTAGGTAATCTCTAGATTAGCAGAGATGCACTAGCAGGTGAGACCCTGCTCTGAACTCGTGTTTACAGCAGTTCAGGTTCCTTTCAAGGGTGTGGGAAGAGATAGAGTTGTGCTGTCACTGCCTTTATAAATGACCATCTCTCCATACTTGTCAAATACAGAAATCATGCTGTCTCAGTCTGTAAAGGGCCAGCAGGCTCCTCATCTCTCTGCTTGGGGGAGCTTTGAACAAGGCAGCGCCTTGCCACTGCACATTACCTCTACAGGGGGCTGGGAACTGAATACGTGGTGGTACAAAGATAGTTATTCATTTTCACCTGGAACACAGACTTTTATAAAAAAAATTATTGAGCAACTTTAATTTGGGACATTTGACTGTTAACAAGGGACATACCACAGAACACCAAATAACGCAGATGCCTGTGATGTTAAGAAGCCTTGTACAAACCCAGAGGCAAAACACTCTAAAAATTCTGCTAAATGCATTTCAGTACTCTTTGGATTTTTGTCACTCTTTTACAACTTACCAATATCTCAGCATCACCTTTATTTAGTAAAAAAATGCATAATAGTCTTGGTAGGAACTTAGCAGTCCAGGCTGTCCTTAAACTTCTGCGCATGAGCTTGTGAAGAGGGGGAATGATATCAGGTTTTGGGATTCTTCACACTGTTCTTGGGGCATTCTTGTGCGGATCTGAGAATAAAACTCCCGACTCCACTGCCAGACCAACTGGCATTTTTCAAAGGAAGCTGTGATACACATTCTACATCCAAGTACTTTGATACTTCAGTGAAAAAGATGGCTTCTTTTGAATGAGATCTAACCTAGTGTATTATGTTGTTGTTTTCAGAGAACAAGAGAGATACACTAATTTGCTTATCCCATGTTTTGGGGGGAGGGTCTGTCACCACATGGTTCCCACTGAAGGCAGGTATTTTCATTATGAGAGGCAGAAAACTCACAACTGAGGATTGCAGATTATGTGAACACAAGAAAAGAAAAAACCTGTTAGAATATATGAAGTTAAAATAAGAATTTAATAGTAGCATGCTCAGACGTTCTCTGGCAAACATTGGTATTCATAAAAAACACTGCTTTCATTTGAGTCATTTGAGTAGGTGTGACTGCTTAGTAGGACTGAACCTGCTCTTACAAAAAATACTATGTTGAAGAACAATATGTATCTTCAAAGCACGATAGCAGATGTAGATAACTGATGAGAGACAAGGAAGACAAGTGCAAACATATCATTCAGAAATAAGTGTTGTTAGGCTCATGGCAGGTGACAACACTTCCATATCTTTTTCTTTCCCTTTTTATATTTATTAATATATGGAAAGATATGCCATATTTCATATAGTGTTCGGTGTATACAGGTAACATTTATAGGTCAGAAATGCCTTGTGCAAAGTTCAGAATTAAAATGCTTTAATATAAATTAACATATATAAATATGCATACCATATGTGTTTCTATAATATAATTGTGTTTGAGTTCTTCGTGTTATATAATCCTTGCTCTGGGGACATGCATAAGGTGAAATTCTGAAACGAAATATTTCATGTTTACAGAAAAAGTGTATGTACTGTTAGTGGGATGTGGGGGCCCTTGGCAGATGCCCTTGTTAACAAAAGCTATGAAATATCTGGAGGCAGGGAGGGGGAGTAAATCCTCAAAGCTGCCTGAAGGGCTTTTGCCCAAAACTGTTCCTGTTAAAAGAGGCAGGCGAGCATCAGCTGGTTTAAAGAGTAACCTAGCGACTTCAGAAAATTCATAAGTGAAGAAGGAAACTGTGAAAAGAAGTATGAAAGAAACAGAATCACAGAATAGGTCAGGTTGGAAGGGACCTCAGTGGGACCTCTGGTCCGACCTCGCAGGGTCATCCTAGAGCACAGGGCACAGGATTGTGTCCAGATGGTTCTTGAATATCTCCAGTCAGGAAGACTCCACAGCCTCTCTGGGCAATGTGGAAATGTGCAACAGGAGACAAAGAGCTATGAGTGGAAACAGAGATCTGCGGGATTCGTGGTGTCCGTAAGGTCTGGTCGGTGGACGGTCGGGACAAACGGAGATCTCTGTGTTTGGGTTTTAGATCATGAGGTTTATTGCAGAAGGCGTGGGGAGAGAAAGACTTACGAGGAGCTGCAGGACGCAGCTCCAAGCAGGCCAGAGAAGTGAGGGAGAAGAGAAGGAAGAGAGCAGGATAGAATGCAGAATAGAATGCAGAGTGCCCAGAATGAGCGTTTACAATACAATAAATCATCTTCTGTGTTGAATATTCTAATTTCCATTGACCAATCTAGAATAAGCTACAAATCTTACAACATTTGCCTACAGCCTATAAGAATCATTGCATTAGCCTATGGCATTACACTTTAAACTCTAAAAGTTGCTTTTTGGACCCTCTGATGGGTTTGCAGGGTCTCTTCTGACCCTTGGACCTGCTTGCAAGCCGAAGGCATTGTTTAATCAAATGGGGATTACCTCCAGGCAGCTATACCATTGTTTTCCAGTTGTTCAGTAACTGGAGTTGGGTAACTCAAAGCTTGTCTTCATTTCAATCTCACCTGCAGTTTTTGCCAGGGAATCATATCCATACGGTTTTCCTATTCCAGCTTCCCCAATAGATGAGTGTCAAAACACTATTTTGACACTGTCATAAGTCACCCCTCTGGTATTACCCCTCTGTCACCTGCCTCAGCCAGCAAGAGCAGCCTCCCAGCTGGACACTGTGAGCTGCCTGCCACACAAATGGACAGGACAGCACAGGCTGGGACAAGCAGGGACCACTGCTCAGGTTTGTCTCTGCACATGAACTCGCAGGGCTCTCGCTCCAGCATCTGCATGGACAGCTTGTAGGGAGCTGCAGAGGTGCACATAAAACCAGAGCACCTGCCTGGGCGTGCCAGTAGGGGAACCTGCATTCCCAGAAGAGGGAGGGTGTGTATTTCACCCACACATCCTGTGGGAAGGGGCAGATGTGCATATAACTCTGCATGTGCACGTCATTGGAGCTCTTTGGGAGCAGTTATGGAAGGATGTTTCATATTAACATTTTGCAGGGTCTGTTTTCGTGGTTTATCTGTTGTATTTCCGATAGCGATCCTGGTCCTGACTTTGTAGTTCACTGATGGCAGGTTAATTACGCGTAGTTTCACATACAGAGGTAAGTTAGAGCAGGAAAACAACCTGAAAGTGCAACTGTACAGACACAGGTGGGTGCCAGCTTGGTATTGGTAGTAGGAGGTGTATTGATAACCTTCACAAATCCACAGCCTTGAACTTCTGTTGAAGGGGAGTTACAGAGATAATGGTTTCAAACTCTTCTCAGCAGAGCTACAACACATATGAAAGGGCACTCAACACAGGCGGTGACATGGGAGGTTGGATAGTCTTTAGAAAGATAAAAGAAGTCACTGTGCATGGAGTACAGTGCTGAGACTGTTGCCAAGGGGGACTGTGGGATCTCTGTCCTTGGAAGTTTCCATGACTTGGCTGTACAGAACTATGACTGACCAGCTCTAACGTGAGTAAATCAATAAACCGTTTTGATCCACGTTTAATTGCTCTGAGTGAAGCAGTTCAGGTTTTCTCTGTAACAGTGGTTAAAGACAGAAGTGGAGAAAGAATTTAGAGGTGGGCTACACAGCGACTACCAGCAGAGAACAGCATGTGAGAGGGAGGTGACCTGTGGAACTCTACTCCGGTCAACCACACGTGGATTTCATATTTAGTGTATAAGAGGGACTATGAAATTCACTTATGAATTAAGGTGACCGTCAGTGTCTGTGAGGCAAGGCTCGGGATTTTAGAAAGGAAGAAGTCAGCTGTGGATTTGAGTAAAAGAACTAGGATGAAATTTAGTAGTAAAAAGCTCAAGATTATAATTGGTCTGACAGATTAGTTACAAGAAATTCTGATACATGTTGGAAGCTCCTCAGATGGATAGGCAATGAGTTCAGTGTTTTAATTATGTGGGTTTAATGTCAGTTCACCTGAATCACAATAACCATCCATGTGACTGCTTTTAACTCATGGTTAGTGTAAACTGCATCTACCTAGGTGAGTCCCACCAAAGGAAAGCTACCTTGCATTTGCTGAGGATGATGTTAGTGGCTGGGGTGACGTCCATGTGCGGAATCTGTTAAACTCCTATAACATCACAATCTGTCTGAGCCCCAGCTGCATGAGGTACAGTGAGCTATTAAGGTTGTGTAGCTGTGAGCAGAGGAGCATCGTTCTAGATACGGAAATTCAATTTTTGTGTTCAATTTATTCAATACATATAAATACCTCAAAGGCAGGTGTCAAGAGGATGGTGCCAGACTCTTTTCAGTGGTGCCCAGAGGCAGGATGAGGAGCAATGGCCATAAACTAAAACAACAAGAAGTTCCACCTCAACATGAGGAAGAACTTCTGTACATTGAGGGTGGCAGAGCACAGGAACAGGCTGCCCAGGGAGGTTGTGGGGTCTCCGTGGCTGCAGACATTGAAAACCTAACTGGACACATTCCTGTGTAAATCCTCTAGGTGACCGTGCCATGGCAGGGGGTTGGCTTGATCTCCAGAGGTCCCTTCCAACCCTAACAGTTCTGTGATTCTAGGATGTGTGAACACGTATTTTCTGCAGAATTAGTATTAGTGCTATTGCGTGTTTCACTGATAAAATCTGGGAAGTGTGTTTGCAGTTTTGGTCGCCCAGAAAGTAGAATTGAAAGAAATATGTACGGAGGGTGACTACTAGACTAATTAGGGGAAGGAAGAGCTTGTTTTCAGGGAAGGAACTAGAAAAAACATATATTGATGAGCACAATGAAGCCTGAGATGACACTGAATATTAGGCCTATAAATACTAGGGAGAGAAAGAAGCTATGTGAAAGCTAAAGGACGAGATTATGATGAGAAGAAAAATATAAGAACTGGCTATGAATAGTGGTTAAATGTAGAAACAGCTTAAATGTTGAGATTCAAACTACTGGAATTAATGTAGTCGCCAAAATCTAAATCATTAAAATACTGGATCACTGCATCAAGGGGGTCCGTATGGTGATGGTTTCCTGTGTGATTATTGGCTGAATTTGATGACCCAAGAGATACTGGATTCACTTTTCTGCTTCAATGACATTAGTCCCAATATTAATGTCAGCATTATTATGTTATTACATCTGTGTAAACCGACTTCAGTAAAGACTTCTTATTCTTTCTTTAATTACTCCTGTGTTTAAATAGGACGTTCAGTTGAGGTAAACCCAGGAATTATTCATACTGAATTCATTTCATCATTGTCTCTTGTGTGTGCGAGCTTCTGATATATGAAAATAATATAACAAAGAGCCTTTTATTTTTTATTCAAGTGGAAAGTGTCAGATGAAGGTTAACAAAGTTGTTTCTGTTTGAGAATGCAGGAACAAGTATTTATGTTATGTCATCTTCCTTTTCCTATTTCAAATTAAAATACAAAAAAATAGTGAAATACCAAAGTTAAATGGTTACTGGCAAGGCTTTGTCTGCTGATCCATTTCTATTCTCTATTTTGACCTTAAACAGCTGTCATGCTAATGGATTATATGTTGATTTTTTTCCTAGTTTTTCCTGGACAACGCTGTGATAGCTTTTCCCCCAGTTCTTAATTCATCAAATGCAAGCTTTCCTAATTCAAGTAATCAGACACGGTGGTGTATACAGAATAACTGTTTTTTCCTACCGGTAAGTTCATTTTACATTTCTTTGTTTGTTTACAACAATTACACTAAACTGACTGTTACCAGGTCTGCTTGAAGTTAAACACCCACCCGTTTTTAAGATTGCAGTAAAAGCTTAATTTTTTTTTTTTTTAAAGTCAGCTGCAACTGCATCTGAAGTAAGTGGGAAGTTTAATGAGATTAGTACTTCTGAAAATAGAGGTTTTAATGAATGTGCGATTAAAAAAGCAGGAAACAGCATATTAACAAGGAAGCTTAACTCACCCAGGCTAACATGTTACACGATAGCAAAATAACACACAGCACCTGCAAAGCAGACCGTGCACTGAAAGCCAGGTTAGTCTGCAGGCAGGTTTCCCAAGGATCGGTGGCTGACCTGAAAATATTCACCATTTTCATCGCTGACAGCAAGTGTGAAATTGTCACACTTCTGTCCTTGCATCTTTGATAAGAGGTGGGGTGAGAGGGGTGGAAATAAAACTCTCATGTACCGCCGTGTAAACTGCTTAAAAGGTCTGAACTGATCTGAAGAAGATGGTGCGTGAACAAAAGCACAGCGCAAGAGGAGGGGGAAGGCCATTGCTGCAAAAACCTGGGAACTGTGGCCCAGAGAGCTGAGATTCTTCAAAGGGTTACAAAAGACCTGCAGTTGAAAATAGCAAGCCATATATTGTGTCAAAATAGGTCAGCTGGGTTTGGATGAATGAGCTGGTGGCAGCGAGAGAAGGGAGGTTATTTCATCTCTATGGTGAAGTAATGAGACCCTTACCAAAATGGTGCATCCCGATTTCAGGATTTATAGCTTTGAAAGTATTAAAACACATTCTTTCATCTAAGAAAATTTGTGTTTGATAGATTGGCATAAAAAAATTACCTTAAAATTTCACTTCTGACATTAATAAATGAAAAATTGAAGTTAGCTAAAGATTTTAAAAACTTTAAAACATCTCTCAAGTACACGTTGTTTTCATTGTCAGACACTGCATATATTTTAGGTTGCAAAAGCTAGAAATTCCTTTTGAGTTACCCCTTTGAATGTTTTTTTTTCATCTGGGAATAAAATTTCTCTCTCTTCACTGTATAAGACATTGAATACTTAAGATGTCAAATGTTTGGTTCCTTAAACTAAAAATTTGTTATTTGGAATCTTTGTGTTAGTTTTAAGCATTATTCATGTCGATACACTTGATGTGATTTATGATAGTGGACCTGACATCTATTGACAATGTCATCTGAAATGAGTAAATAAGAGCTTCAGGAATTACTTCAGCCTCAAATGAATTAAGTTTATTTTGAAGCAAAGCAATTGATTTGCCTCCTTCTCTACCCTCTCCAAAATAACTTTTTTGATTGGTATAGCTTAATTTTTTAAAAAACTTAACAAAGATTGCTCAGTAAATTATAGGGACATTTTTGTGTTTAGTTTGTTTAGTTTTGCTATGATGCTTCTGTAGTTTCCATGTAATAGAAATGGATCTGTAGATCTGTTCCTGGGACAAGATAGTCTGGTGCCAGTGCTGCCACCTCCACATGTTAAATAAATAAAAGTTATAATACTGACATCTAAAAGATGCAGTTTTGGAATATATTTTATTTGACTAGGAAATTTTTTTACACAATAACTTTGTCCTCAAGTTTTTCTCTACAGACATTTGGGAGCAGAATTCCTTCTTATTTCAGTAAAGATCTTTATACCCACAGAACTGCAGGTCTTAAATTTTAAGAGAAGAGAGCAAATGCACTGGGCTGGGTCCTAAATGTGTAGTACCCTGGTGTAAGGCACCAGACCTGTGATCCCAGTGAGAAAGGCACTCAGACTCTGTAAGGTATTGTTTAAAATACCCCTTATTTGAGCTAGCAGAAGAAAGAAAAGGAGGATGGATGGAGTTACACCCCTTCAGATGCTGAGAATCTTGACTCGTACAGCATGAGGTGCACATTCTCTCTGTGGAGAGGTTACCCAGCATTTTCCTCCTTTGAGCTGTTAGAGGATTTTCTTAAAAGGAAATTCTCTTCGCTGCCTCAGCTGTCAGACAAAACTGATATCCAAGAGAACTCGCAGTTGCACTGTTGGTTAAAGCCAAGGCCGCAGAGGTGGCATCACTGGTACCTCGTGGGCAGGGCCCGCAGGCGCCTGGGTTGTGACAGGTGGGCTGAGCTGGCTGAGGTTTCCTGTGGCCGAGGGATGCACTGAGCAGACCAGGGGCCTGCACCTGCTCAGCTTCACTGCTCGGAGTGATTTGCCAGACTCTCCAGATCTGCTTGTTGCTCACTGAAACACTGCATTGCAATGCGAGCTACCAGGGTCTGCATTCTTCCATGTGTGGCTGTGCCACTCTTCTCAAATTCATCCACCCTTGTCTAGAATTTTCCATCTATTCTATGTATTCCTATAGAACACTGTCAGAGACTGTTTCACTTGAAGATTTCTGGGTCTTTGTCAAACAGTATTCCGTTGTGGATTCAAGACTGCCTTGGCTTGTTTCTTTTTGGAAAACTAATTTCAACAGTGGAATGCCTTATTGACTCAAAAAAAGGATGCTGCTATTTTTATGTAACACTGGATTTGGCGTGTGACCTCCTCCGAAATGCAGCCACCAGAGACGTTTTATTTTTTGATGATTCTGAACAATAGTTTTATCTATTTCTTACTTCAACCAGATCTTCAAGTAAATTACAGCAGCAGAAAAGATTGAGATGGCAGATCAATTCTGTCTGATGGGTGCTGTGAAAATTATTCTTCTTAGTGATCCTCCAGAATTAGTACACAGTGATTCAGGTTCTGTCAAAACTACTGCCATCAACAAGTCAACAGTAGTCCAAAAATAGCATGACTAGAAATAGAATGCTTTGTGGTTTCAGAAAAGAAACTTCCCTGCAAGGTGCAGTACTGTAATTTTCAGAAAGCATTCCTGGCAAAGGTGTTGCATATTAAATACTAAGATAATGATTCTAGTGATGATTCCTGTTTTAGCATTAATTTTGATGCCCTAATCACTTTCCAGAAAGTATCACAAGAAAGTATTTTTCCAGGAATTTGACTTCAACCATACATATTTTTGTTGATCTATGTGACATAGGAAAGAAAAGCCTTTTTGTTTTTAGCAGTTGAATGTGTTCTTATATGGTTATTACTCCATGGGATTAGACAGAAGGATTTTTTATATTTATATTATGCATAGGCCCTGTTAATGGCTTTGTGTCTTTCCCATCCTAGCTGTATTTCTAGAGTTTGTAAAATTGCATATCTGTGAGGTTCATAACAACTGTGTGTTGCATCACATAGCAACGGCAAATATAGGCAATGAAATGATTGTTTTCGGGCCTTTAGACATTCTAGCTGGACCCTGACGCTAGCAAGACACACAGGGTAATCGTTGGACTCCAGCATGAATGAAAACTGTGCAGTGGAACAGGAGTGAATCTTATGTCGGTCTGCTGGCAGTAAACTCCTACATTAGATTTCAACACCAGCAGTGCTATCCCACAAATGCAGATGAGTAAATCAGAAGTGTCACAGGGTGACAATTAGGGAACATAAATTTATTGTTATTGGCTGTCTGTAAACCATAGTGTCCCAGATTGTGATAGATTGCACATTTTAGTGGTCAGTCAATAATTTGTTTTTTAAACTAGCCTGAGCATTTTATTATGTATGATTTCCTGCTCAAGAGCCAAATTCTAAATATTTTCCATTTGATTTCTCTTTGCCAGTATTTTATATACAGCTGCATATTAGGGCTCATTTCCTGTTCTGTTTTCCTGAGGATAAATTATGAGTTGAAAATGGTAATAATGTTGATTGCATTGGTGGGCTACAATGTTATCCTTCTTCACACTCATGGGCCCATGCTGGATGACTACAGCAAATTTATGTATGCAATGGCACCTCTTAGAAGGTAGGTGGCTAACTCCAGTCTTTCTGAAATTAAATGCTACCTATGGTAGTTCTTATGTCATGGAACATACATGTTTGGCTATGTAATCTGAGTCACAATGTGAAATCATTGTCAAGCTGCACTCAATATTTGATTTAATGTCACACCTCAGAGCATTAGAATAAAATAAGTCTGACCAAGGCATTTCAATGGCATACTATAAGAAGCACAGCATGGTTTAATTTGCTTTTTTGTCATAAAGGACGTTACAAAGAAGTCGTTGTCAAGTGTGTTAAGGCCTCAGGCTGTACATGGTTAAGGCTTTTCAAGCATATTTGCTACAAGCCAAAGAAAATCAACTTCCCCAGAACTAGCACAGAGTCTTAAATCTTTACAGATTTGGTCTTAGCTATTGAAAAAATCAGTAGACCAATAGTTTGGATCTTTTTTTATTTTATTTTGCTGTGCTTGTGCATTTGTGTCTTAAGTTTTTAGTGAGACTGCTGAAATCTTTGTTACAGGTGTAAGACCAAAATTATTACTCCAGTTCCAGCTATTGCTGTGTAAAATAATTTTTGGACAGCTGTAATTTCCACCTCATGTTCAAAACAAAGAGGTGATTCTCTTCTGTGCAGGCCAAGTGTATGGCATATGCCACATCACAAAGTCTGGATATTCAGAATGTAGTTTCAGTATCATTTTTCCTGTGCTGCAACAATCATGGAAAGGGATGTCAGTTAAAAAATAAAAAGGAAAAAGTGTAGGTTTTCTTTGCACTTAAATCTAAAGATTAAATGAACAAACTCAGGTCTTTGTTTCCATTGCATTAATGGAAAGGGTATGTGTGTGATGGTATGGAGAACCAAGGGACAGGTTAGACTGAGCTTGTGCTTCTGGCACCTTTGATTTTGTCAGTCAAGCTCTGTGTCTGTTGATATTTTCCTTCCTAAACCGCTCACCAAGGTTCTTGTTTCAGTGGCATCAGTAGGAGAGTTCTACTGTGAACTGTTTCCCATTACCTCTAGTGACTTTTGCCAAAGCAGTTTTTAATAAACTGTACAAATCTAGTTTATGCCTCCTGTAATTCTCAGATGAAAGGGTATCTTAGGAGTTAGGAGGTACTTTAGTTTCTGTTTCTTCATATTCATTGGATATGGTCGAGCTCTCCACTGTGGAAATAGTGTTATTGCATTAAAATCTATTTTTATTCTACTTGTATCGAGTAAGCGACAAATGCCACATTTGTAAGTAAACATATTTAGTATAATATTATATTAATATAATATTATGTAGTATAATATAATATTAATATTTAGTAAAATATTATTTTTACTAAATCCTTGTCTTATTATTGCACTTCAAAATGTAGGCATATTTGCACAGAAGTAATTAAAGCTACATAATATCAATAATAAAATTTCATCAAATAATAAAGCATATCATATTTAAATGGTCTTAGTTTACATACCAGGAAGTAGCATATATAAATTGTGGTCTTATTTTTGTGCTTGAAGTAACATTGGTTTAACTTTCAAGCAGCCTGCTTTACTTATGTTTTTATTTTCTAGGCCAGGAATACTGAAGGACCTGAAGACAATGGGCTCAATTTCCTTGTTCATATTCTTCATCACATTGTTGGTTTTGGGTAGACAGGTAAGATGCCCACTTCTCTTCACCTGCACCGGTGCACACAATGCCAGCTGCCACGTGCAGCCTGTCACCTTCTCAAAGGACCACCCTTGGCCCATGCTGCCCCATAGCCTTGCAAAGGACTGTCAGGAGCATCTGTGAAAGTATTTTCTTTATTACCTTCCCATATGCCCTTAAAACTCGCCAATAGCTGTCATTGACATCATGCTGATAGTGTGCTGTGACTGTTGCCTGTCATCCTGACCAACACTGTCTCGTAGCTTCCCGGTTTGCTCCCATCTGTCTGCATCCATCTGCTGTCTCCCTGGTTGCTTAATTGCCAGCTATTTTCTTCACAGTTATTACAGACACAGAAACAATGCAGCGTGCACACATGCTGAGGCCACGGTTGCTGTGACGTATCAGGAAACAACTCTTTTTATTGCCCAGTTGTGCTTTTTCAGAAGAAATGTGATGTCAGTGGTCTTACCCTGTACTAAGTTGAGGGCAGTTCTTTTTCTAAATCCTCAGGCCTGTACAGAATTCCTGGCTAAAAGGTGCAATTCCGGCCCATTGTGCCAGGAACAATGCAGTGCACAAGGCAGGGCTCTGAACTGGAAGAAGCAATCCACGTGAGATCTCATGAACAGCCTGTGCCTTCACAGACTGCAGCCTTGGGAAGACTTTTATCCCAGCCTGTCCTTAAATCATTCATTTACATTACAATTCCTCAAAAGGTAATGACTGTCATTTAAATTGCCATGAAGGCCCTGCAGGTTACTACACAAAAATTCTTATCTGGCAGTTTCTGCAGCAGTTATTGTAGTGGGGAACACCCTTCTTGATTTAGAGATAACATTCTTCATCTGCCTTGTTGCACATTAGAGTTTGTTATGTGATGATTGTGACAGAGTGGGTCTAGAGCACAACTATTTCCACTCAAAAAGAGGGATAAGTTCTTCATTGCATCAGTCCCTGTCAACCAAAGCAGCAGATGGAGGCAGAGGGTGCAATATCAAGAATGAAGGAGAGAAGGAATGTCATCTTCACTGGGGAAAGGACAGATTTCTTTGTGGCTTCAGTCACAGCAACAAGAAAGTTTGTTTTGCACACAACTACAGGTGTGCTCTGTCACACCAACTAAGAAATGATCCTGTAATGGAAAAAGCCTTCATTTTGAGAGCTGTAGGTCCAGGATACTTGTCATGATAGCACTTACTTGTAACTCTTCAGTCTTTTGCCTTTCATTTTTCTGCTAACTTATTCTTCCTTAAAGAAGGAGAAAAAAACTTCTGCATTTTCAACTGCTCTCAAGCAAAGTCTAAATATCACTGGAAAATGTTATGAACTGATTGTAATACATACCTGGCATAATAAGACCTGCCATTTTAAGTTACTGTTGATGATATTGATTGGTAGCAAATGCTTGGGAAAAGAATAGGGAAGGAAATCAACCTCCATAAAGTGACTGTTCCAGGGACATACACTTCCCACCTCCTGCTACTTGGTGTTTCTGTGGCCATGTTTAATAGCTACTGGCTCTTCTGCTTTTGGTTTCACTGCCTGATCCCTTTTTAACCCATTTTACCTTCCTGGTGTTCCCAACACTGATAATGAATTTCACAGTTTGATAAAAAGTCATGTGACAGTGTCTTTCTGTTTTTAAACTTCCTGTTTTCTACTTTCATTGAGTGGCACTTGCAGGATGCTGTTGAGCCATCTTGGCAGTGTAGGCAAAATGAAATTCTTCCTTACCTTTCTTCCACACAGGGTAATATACAAGTAATTTCTCTGTTAGTTAGTGCATTTTTTTGCAGGTAATATGTATTTTTCTTCGTTTGATATCCGATTATTTTAAAAATGCTAAAGGTAATAGCCACTGATGAAAGGGATGGTCTTTCCACTTGCCTTAATCTGCCGTTGGTACCCCTCTGTCCCCAGGGTGCGTAACCCAAAAGTTCATCCAAATAGAAAGTGGATGCTTTCCAGCAGGCCTAGCTCTGTGCACGTGCTCACCACTGGTCACAGATGCCTGTCCTGATGCAAAAGCAGAGGCAGGGAATATGTGCCTCTGGTTCAGTGGGGATGAAGAGAGGGAGAGTTAGTAAATCATTATATGGTTTGTGGGCTTACTAAATTCTTTTAGCTGCACAGCTAGCAAAGCTAGCTGGAAGAAGTAGACCTTCCCTCAGCTGCTCATTCTTTTCCTTGTGTCTCCTCATTTGTACTTGCACAGCTCACTGTGAAGATGTACAGTGGATCAAAATAGGGAAATGGTCAGGCTTAAAAATTAACCCTGCAGAAGTGGTTGGTTTTGAACCAGATCTATTTTCAGCATTTCTGGCATGGCCGCAGCAACGCTTGTGCCACAAGAATGGGAGTGAACAGAGAAAAGCGAGGTGGAGAAAGCAAAACTGCTTTTTTTTTGGTGGCCCTGCCAGAAAAGGCAGTAACCACGTCCTAACACTGAGAGGAAGTGACTGATTTTACCCTGCATACATGTCTGGGGAGTTGTGTGATGATAGGCTGGCAACAGGCAGACGATGTGTTGAGAATGGCGACTCTTGCACCCTTCCCAGAAAAACCCAGATCGGTGTGGGCTTGACTGTCTAAGGAGTGTGCTCGCATTTAAACTCTGTTGAGCACTAAATCTCTCTCATGGTCTGCTTTGAATCCAGTATTGACATAGCCTGTGAATTCCTTTCTCAACAGTACCGAAAATAATATGTATCCCCTTACTCTGTAGGCTGGCTGTATATTTTTTCTATGATTGATTATATTTTAGTTATCCACACTGAATTTCGTTGGTAGTTTTACTGCTGAGGTGCTTATGGCAGCTTCCCTCAGCTGTAAAACTGTCTCTTTGTTGTCTCTGTTCTGTTTTTTAGCGAGCTTTTGTGAAGGAATTCTTCTCTTCCCGAAGAACGTGGTCTTTTCATGACCCTCTTCTGAAAGAATTCAGTGAAAACTTATTTCAAATTTCACTGCTAGTCACATGAGCATTTACTTCTTTGTAGTGGATGGAGGCATGTTTACAGAATTCTGTCAACTCTTCCAACTGTATCAGCTTTAGCCATATGTCTAAATAGCTCTTTTCCTTCGCATTCATTGGTTTTTTGCTAAATACCTTGCTCTATTGTTCCTGGTTCTTTCCCAAAGACTTGCATTATATCCTTACCATTTGTCAGTTCTCTAACACTGTGTTTTGAATCATCAGGATATCCACAAGTTTCATATCATGCAAACATTAAAAAAAAAAAAAAAACAAACCACCCCAATTCAGTGCTTTTTTGTTTTTGAAATATGATATGCTGACTTTTCTAATTTCAAAGCAAATTGTAGAATACATTCTGATTTATTTTTTCTAATCTCTGAGTTCTCTTTGCCTTTTTTTGTAGCAGCCCAAATCTATTTCAGTAAATATTAAAGTGGTAGATAAATTATCTGTTTGATATTAGCTTTTAAAGAAGAAACATCTTTTTGAAAACTTCACTTAGCTACCACCTTTTCTTTTCAATACAAAATTGGTACAATGTATGGATGTCTAATTTCAGCAGGCATCCACTTTACTTTTGTTAGTTTATGCCAAGAATTTTGACATCCCAGGGTTTTATTGGATTTTTTTCTGTATGAATACAGTTGGTAGCATTTGAATTTACCATCTATGTGTATTTATATTTATACATCTAAGTTCTTGTATGTATAAATATCTGACATATATATAAAAATTACATTCTAAAAAAGTGACTGCAGGTATTTGGTATCATGTGGACAGTTCTGAAAAAAGCCCCTGTTCATGTCCTCAAGCTTTATAGGAGTGATAATGGCCATTTAATACAGGCACAATGGCAGGGCAACAATAAAATCCTGTTTCCAAGTTCCTGCAGAAACCCGTTCTCAGGTTCTCTCTACCTTTATGATTGTCTGTACAAGTATTTAGGTCTCTGCCCACTCTTCATTTGCTTATAATTTGCAAGTATCCTTTAGTAACATATAATTATTTAAAACATCCAGCTTGTTTGTTTATTGGACACCCAAAGTCCAGCTTTCTGGGATGCAGCATGATCCATTCTAAGATGTCAGGACCCCTTTTACTTTCAGAAGAATGTCACCTTGGAGTCAGAAGAGCCAGAATGTTTCTTTTGCAGTGCATTTGAGGTCTGCATTCTGTCCTTAGTACTATAGGTATCAGCACAGAGTATGTTAACAATGTTTCCACGTTAGGGATGTTCTCTTTCAGTTTTGTAATTAAATATCTAAGCAGTACCTGGCCCTTATCAGCCAATTCAGAGGAAACCTGAGTGCATTTCTCTCTCTGCGTTTAAGCGGAGGAATCAGTTTCCTCTTACTGTTTTTTTATCCTGCAAGTATTTGGCAGATACAATTTTTGCTTCACCGGTTTTTACTTTCATTGCCTTTTAAAAGCTTGCCAAATCATTTTAATGCCATCTAATTTCAACATTCTACTCTTATCTTTGGCTGTGATCTCAATGGAATTTCTATAAATCATTTTGAGCTGTGACAGCCACGGTCCAGTCAGAAGGATTACTCTCATTTCTTATGTGAATGCTTAGTGGCTGCTAATAACAATAGCTACCGTTTTTAGGTTTTGCTATAGTGAGATTGCCATCATAATCATATTCTCCTGGTTAATAACACAGTCTTCATTGAAATTGCCCGACAGTGTTAAACCATTGCACTATGTTGAAATAGCTCTTGATTTTTATCAGCTCAAATGAGATAGGCCAGAGGAGGCTTTGCTGTAGAAATAATGCCATAGAATTTATGACAAAACATTGACAGTATTGAAAGGAAGTGGAGAGAGCGCCACAAAAATGCAGTTTTATAAATTTTTCCCACCTTTCTAATGAAATTGCATCTCAAAACATACTGATACTCCAAGGACGTTGCATATTTTCATATAGCTTCAGGTATTCTTGTTGTGGTTACTAGAACGCTATTATGAAAACTCTGGGACAAAAAGCAGAATAAAGTATTACGAAAAGGAGTGTAAAAGCAAAAACCAATCAAAAAAAAAAAAAAAAAACAACTGACAAAACCAAAACTCAACTGGGTTGGCCCAACTGACCGGGCAATTTTTGATAGTTTGATCATGATTTGATAAACTGTGTCAATAGGCTGGGGTTTTTTTGCCAGGCTGGTTGCATGGCATAAGTTCAAGTTGGTAAAAGTTTGGGTCTTCCTGAAATGCCCATTATTTCAAGTGAAATTCTGCACTTCCAAAATAATATGAAGTTGCAAAACTGTAAATTGTTTCCATTACAGCGTTTGATTTCTGGAATGAATTTCTACTAAATTCTGAGAGTAGATAAATAAATCTTCTATTTTTTGAGGCACCTTGCAACTTGTCTTGTTTCTTCCCGGGCCTTTTTGGTGGATTTGATTAAATGTATGTCACATGATGTATGCTTGGGGTTTGACTTTTGTGGGATCCGGAATTACAGTAGCCAAACAAGAGCATTGTAGGGGTTGTGTACTGTGCTTATTTTGTCTCTTAAACCTGTATTCCAGCAGGACAAGATGCCTATTGTTTCTTTACTTCTGTGTCCTCTTGTAACAGAATGAATATTACTGTAGGTTAGACTTCCTGTGGAAGAACAAGTTCAAAAAAGAGCGGGAGGAGATTGAAACCATGGAGAACCTAAACCGGGTGCTTCTGGAGAATGTGCTTCCAGCCCACGTAGCTGAACACTTCTTGGCAAGAAACCTGAAGAATGAGGTCAGCTGGCTCTCTATATCCTCTGCTCTGTAAGAAAGCAATGTGTCCTGGAAATACCACTTAATGCTGTTTTGAACAGTAGGTCCTTACAGTGAAAACAGAGCTTTACAGTCACTTTCATTCCCCCTTTCCTTCCTGCTTTACAGCACTGAGTGCACCGTAATACCTTGAAATGAAAAGGGGGAATTGTCCTAAGTGGCAATGCACTTTGCCTATTAGAGGATGGTAAAAAAAGGTGAGGAGGAGGAGGAGGAACAGGATGGTTGAATCAACATGGGTTTAATTTCAAAATATAGCCATTCAGATACTTTTTCCTCCGTGATCAGAGTGGAATTGCAACCAGGTTCTGAATTGTCTTCTGTTGACTGGAGAGTTTGTTTATTGGAGTGGAAATTAACCTTTTCCCTGAAACAGTGGTCATGTTAATTCTGCAAAGATGTTCTCAGCACTGAATTACCTATTTACTCAGTGCTTATGGGCCTAATCCAAACACCAGAAAAGTCACCCAAAAGATCCATCTTTACTTTGCTGGAAATTAGATCTGCTCCTAATATTCCTTTACAATAAAGAAAAGAAAGATATCTATAAAACCATTTAGAGAGAGTAACAGCTATAGAGATCTTAAGTGTAAGATTTTCAATTACTTGTGCATACCAAATAATTGTTCCAAAACTGACAAAAGAGGGCCGAGGGCAGGTTTAGGGATTAATTTTTGATCTCCTGAATCACAAAGGACAATGTCTTCTCTTTCACTGTGGTTTGCATCAAGCTGTATTAATCAGTACTTCATATCAATACTTTGGTATTCCCTGCAAATACTCATTTGGTAGCTAACGTCAAACGAAAATTGCTGTGGGGTTCCTTTGAATGCAGTGAAGATTTTGGCTGAAAGCCAAGTTGACTCAGCTCCAGTTCTCAGTTAAGGCATTAAACACAGCAAACCATCAGGAGATTGCTTTCCTGATTATGTGCTACTCCACCTCAGCTCCCCAGCAGAGCAACACCATCTGCTTACCCTTGTATTGGCAACTGGATTTGTCTTGTCACCCTTCATGATTCTTAGGTTGGAATGAGTTTATTTAATTTCATGGAGAACAGAAATGCTAATGTGCTGAGCTCCCCAGCTCATCATGTCAGCTGAAATAAAAATTATTTGACATTATTTTAATGGCGTCCATTAAAAAAACCCTCAAGTTGTTCCTTGTTTTGTTTCTTTCAACACAGTTTTCAAAGGAAGGCCCTTTCAAATCCCTGAAAGTATTCAGGAATCTAAGTATCTGTCACGTCTTTGGATTTATTTCAATGCCAAAAGGTTGTGTTGAGCCTTAAAGAACATCCTGTATGTGTGTATGTATGCGCACCTAAAGATGTTTGGGCAGATCAGGCCTTTCTTTTTTTCTGTGTGGATGTGGAAGTCAACAGATACCACACTGAAATTTGTCCACATTTGCCTTAGTTGCAAACATTCAAGTCAGTAAAATTTTACATATGTTCCTTTCAGTTTAAAATAGATTCGGAGATTAAGATGTAGATAATGGATGAATATTCTGTTTCAAAATGCAACTTCCCTTAGTATTTTATGCATGCAGCTGTATGGAGAAAAGGGGAAAAGTGTGCTGCTGAAAAGCAGGCAGGAGAAATGAAAAGGGAGAAAGTGAGTGGATGAATGCTAGCTGGGAGCAGTGGGGTTGTAGTTTCAGATGACCAACAGAGGTGTTTTTATAACAGGATATACACTGGCTAATGCTAATACACCAAAGGCAAAGTTCTTTCAGAGCGAGTAATAAAGGTTTGTTTGCTTTACCAGAACCGCCGGATCTGGGTTTCTCCTTATAGTCTTCATGCTGGATACAAGACAGGTTACTTTCCAATTAAGAGAAAGGATCAAATCTAAAATGAAAAGCAGGAAACAGGACCAGGATTAAATATATCTGCACCTGGCTTGTGCAGCGCTCTCCTTAATGCTGTTATCATTCAGATTCCCTATTAGAAAAAAGTGCTCGGGAGCTTTTGTGCTGCAAGGTGACTGGCAAACCCATTACTGAGAAAGAGGAATTCTGTTTCATTAGCTGCAGGATGGAGCTAACACCCTACTTAGAGCAAAAACTCTACCCCAGAGAAGCTGACCACAATACCCATCCAAGAGGTAGAATTGGACCGTTTTGCCTTCTCTATCCCAAGAAGATCATCAGTCACTGGAGATGAGGGGACAGTAAAAGGAACGTACTTGCAGAATTTCAGATGTTAATAAGGAAAAATAAAAGGATTGCATGCAAAGGACAGGATGATTTTATTCTTGTTAAAAGAAGAAAAGCTTCCTAGAATGGTATTGCATTTAATTTTCAGACTAAACATTTTGGAGAGTACAGTTTCAAGAGAAGAACTCTCAGGAAAATTAAGTCACTCAATTGTAACATCCTTTATTATCATGACCAAAATAAACTAGCTGGGGATGACACATCTTAAAATTCTCTGAAATTTATAGTGATAGTCACAATTACTACTAATCTAGCCATAAATAGTGCCATTTGTTGTTGTTTCCCTTTTGGTGCTATGTTATTGAGCATTAGCAGGGATGGATATTGCCCCAGTGTTAGAAAGGAAGGAGGAGAAATGGGTTGCTATTGCCAAAATTGAAATGAAGTTACAGGGAAAGTCACTTGAGGAAATAGAAGTTAAGCTGAGTTAACCACAGAATGCAATCTCTGTACCTTGTTAAAGGAAATTTTCCCATCTGACCATCCAGGAGCCACGCTGGCCGTCCCACCCAGACCACGTGAGGTGGGACCAAATCCCCTTCACAGTGGGCAGCTCCAGGGAGCCAGCAGGGCTCCAGCAGGTGCCCCACTTGACTCCCCACACACCACACACTCACTGTCACACCAGGTTTCCTTTCCGTCTTGACCTTTGGGTTCCCCACGGCAGAGTCTCAGAAATCTGCATTTAATCGTGGTGCAACAACAGAGTACCAGCTTGAGCTGTGAATTGCAACAACATCTTCCATCCCCACTGCACACAGTTGTGGTGGAGCTCCAGCAATGCTATGGTTATAGAATCCTTAGAAAATAGAGGAGCACAAAAATCTAGTAATAAATAATTTATCTCCTCCAGCTGCTCATGCTCTGCCCTGTCCATCATTATTTTCATGTTTGCTCAGAACCTTCCCTCACACCTGCACTGGGATGAGGCAGTCAGCAGTTTTCCCATTGCTGTGTTATTTTTCAGTTGTACATCAGCAGTAAAGATCCAGTGTGTCTGTGCACATCTTTGTACAGGCACACCACATTCTTCCAGAAGGACACACTGACAGTCGAATTGCAAAACCCAAGCTTCGCTAAGTAAAAAGGGAAATAATATCTCATGCTTCTTGAACTTACAGAACAAATCCTTTTCACCTCGGTATTGAAATCCCTTTTTACTCAAATAACAGCTTGAAGGTAGTTTTACATTAAAGTAGATAACAGCCTCTTTTATTGCTGTGTCTACCTTTGTGTATTGGTTTAATAAATTTTCTTTCCTTTCTGGTTTTTTTTTGGGATGCAAATTTTTCCTGAAAGAGGAGATAATCTAATATTCAAGGGCAGTGGAGAGGAAACTGAAGGGGGATGTGGGAGGTGGTCCTTTCTAGCACCTGAATCTTTCTGTGGAGCAGAGATATTCTCATTTCAGCGGTCACAGAAGGCAGTGCAGACTCTGCCCTAAATAAGTTTCAGTTCAGGTGACTTCTTTCTTTTTGCCTCAGCTCCTTGTCATGCAAAAGAAATTATAATTATTTTGTCCTATTAGGCATGTTGTCATTTTAAGTTAGAAACTATCAATTAGGGTCATGTTGCATTATGCATTTGTAGTACATTGAGTTTGCGATTTTGGTTCAGTTTTTTAGTTATTACAATAATACAAACAGCTAATAATAAATTAGATTTTTTTTTTACAAAATACATTTTCAGCCATGCAAGCCAGACTAAATTCTCTTCGTAAGAAGCCTCAGAGATGGGCCCTATCTAATAAATTAGTGAACATTTTATTTTCATGGAGTTAATGTTCAGGAAGAAAAAAAATCATGACAGTATTTTCCACTGTATATGTTTGAGTCTCTTTATGAACATGTTTATATATGGTTTAATAAATGCAACTAAATGCAAAAAAACCATCCAACCACCATCTTAAGGCATTCCAACTACTGCAGCACCTCCATTTCTAGATCCTGGACACTGCATATTAATAATAAAACTTATTTACAGCTGGGTATGATAGATTTGTTTTCTTTATTCTGTTTTGTTTTGGACAGGATCTGTATCACCAGTCATATGACTGCGTCTGTGTCATGTTTGCCTCCGTTCCGGATTTCAAGGAATTTTACACAGAATCTGATGTGAATAAGGAAGGGTTGGAATGTCTCAGGCTGCTAAATGAGATCATTGCGGACTTTGATGATGTAGGTGCTTACAATGGTGATTGACATATGGTTTCAATCTTACTAACTCATGATATGCAACAGTCAGAAAACATACTTGAAGGGAGAGTGGAAGAGCCTTCAGAAAAGAACTCTTGTGTGCCTGGTCACATGGACTATTAAAGAGAAAAGAGATTTATGTGGGATAAATCAGATATTGATCTTACATCATACTCAATTGCTTTTGATTTGCTCTAATGAGAATCCTATGTGTATATCTGATAGAAATTTCTTTTTGCCCTTTAGCTGCCGTTCATGAGGCAGTCACGTTACGTGCCATGTATTAACCACAGGTTCTAAATACGAATGTCTAAAGTCAGATACAGCTTTGTGTTACAGCCAGTCTGCACTGGTCGCATACAGAGCATTGATCAGATGATACTCAAGCAAATCAGAGGATTGTAAAAGTTTTAATGTTCCAGTCTCTGAAGTCAGAAGCAAGTAGAGAGTATGACCACAGATGGATTGTGAAAAGGCCTCTATAAAGGTCTCACTTTATATGAGAACAGTATTTGTCTGTAGGGAAGTTATTAGTGATGAAGATGCCAGTAAAAGGTATTAAAATTGTGCCATGACTCAGAGAGCACAGCCTGGATTTGCAGATCTGCAGCTATAAAGGGTATTTTAGCAGCAAACCCATTTGAAGAGCATTGGGTGTCCAATGTTCAAAACAACCTGGGATATGAACTAAAATCCTTGGATTTTAGTCCCATTGGCATGGACTATTCCACTAGCATGTAACAGATGCTTACTTTCAGAAAGCTGCTTAAAGCTGAACTGTTGGGCTGGCGTGGTGATCCAGTTCCAATATCACATGAGTGCAAAGTCTACTGATTTTTAAAAGCTGTATGTAAAATAAGACAGAATTTATTCTCACTACCATAAATTTCATCCCTTTATAGCAAAAAGGTATTTTAGAAGACAGAAATTCCCTTTCCTTGGAGTTCTGTAACCATTGTTTTATCCATCCTTAAGTCCTTCTTCCTGTATGTATTTGTGAAGCCATTTGGGGTCTATACAGAAACTGTTCTAAGACTTGATGCTCTGGTTGGTGTTAGAGTACCAGGGCTGCTGGTGTGAATAATGAATGACTGTCCTTGTTTTACAGTTATTGTCAAAGCCAAAGTTCAGTGGAGTTGAAAAGATAAAGACCATTGGAAGCACTTACATGGCGGCAACAGGACTGAGTGCTACACCCAACCAAGAACAGTGTCAGGTACAGGAACATGTTCCTGCTTAATAAAAAACATATTCAAATGAAGGCTAAAATTCTGTTTATTAAGCTGCAGGTTATGTATAATAATGTGTCCTAGTTTTTTCTTATTAGCATAGATTGTATTGTACTGGACAAGCGTATACTTTAGTAGTCTCTGTGAATTTTTCTTCCTATTGCAGTTTGAAAATGCCACTTCTGTATTTGCTAAAACAAGCCTACTCAAAATACAGTACAGCATTTTATTCCTATGTGCTGCATCAGGACTGGATTTACAGAGCACACAGAAGATTGCAATAATTAATGTTTTCCACTGGAAGCTGGGAGGGATGATTTGCCTTACTAACTATGCACTTACAGAACCCAAAGACTCAGCATTGAGAATATGTTCCTTTGTTTCTACTTTATTTAATATGGTAGGATTAGGATCTGCAGTCAGTGGAAATTAAGTTCGGAGAAGCAGTTCATAACTTACTCAAAAACCTTGCTTTTGCCATGATCTTTAGGGTACTACAGGGTAGCAACAGAGAGCAATTAAGAATCAACACAGTCTCTGCTAAGGATTAATGTGCTCTTGCCAAGCTCCTGTTCCTTCTAAACACAAGCAATTACCACATGAACTACAGACCCTAAGGATCCTGAGGACAAAGAATTATTTTAAATTAGCTCTGACATTTAATACAGGGAGGTGAAGGGAATGAAGAAAATGCAGAACTGCCGACTGAGGATGAGAAGACATAGAGAGCTCTCAATCACAACTAAAACTAGTGCATGCAGAGGAAGAAATTTATCATTTGCATTATTTCCACAATCAGGAAATCCACAGCTTAGCATTCCTTTGGTGATGTAGTTCACATTCTCAAAAGAAATCCACCAGAACTCAGCAGCCTTCATTCCAGATTCCCAAAGATGCACAGATCCTGCAGTACCTAGTGTGGCAGTGACTGCCTGCTAGACATACTGCTGGGAACCACCCCCAGCTTAAAACAAGCATCCAAGGAAGACTAAGTGCCTAAGGAAGGGGTCTGAATATATCAACTGAACAGGAAACCATCTGTTTTAGCTGGGAGTGAACTCCAAAGGAAACAGGCTTCATTCATCTAAACAGCTGCTGCGGCAAGCACCACTACTGTCCCACCCTAGGCTGCAGCACGCACTCCATGAATCATCTCTGGAGTTGTCATCTGTCCATCTCTTCTGTCACTTTATCCCAAGAAATTCAGGAACTTCTCATAGAGATCAATGAGTCCACCTCTTAGGAAATCATTCACTTGTCAGGATTTTACCTTGGGCTGTGGGAGACCAAAATCAGTTTTCTCCTCAGCCTGAAAGGACTCAAAACAGTACTTAGAAATCAGGTTACTTTGTTATGTATGAGGAGAGATCAAGGATACAGCCTTTAGAAGTGGTGTAAGCTCCGAACTAGTAAATAATGGGGCAGAGTGTCTGTTAAATGTTCTCAGAGGTATTTCTCATCTGCCAGATGAGATCAGTGGAAGAACTCTTAAGATTGTGAATTTCACTGGATCTTAAGCATTTAGAAGGGTGCTGAGCAGTGCAACAGTGAGTGGGAGGAATCTCTGTGAGGCTGTCCACAAGCATTATTTATTATGAAAGGGAATACAGTAGAAGCAGACACTTAAAGAAATTGAATTAACAAATTCTAGGCACACATAGATATTGATTGCCTGTGGGATTGGATAGCAGCAAGTCAGTCACTTGACAATCAAAATGTTAGATTAGGAATGGTTTGGATCTATCACCTCTAGACTGCCGGGTTGTACCCAGGTAAAATGCATCCTGTCTCTCGGCCATTGTTTGATCTAACTGATGCTGGACAGGGTACCACCTTCTACATGACTTCCCTGCACCTGCCTGCTGACACCAGGACATCCCTAAGGGCTTAAGTGCTTTCAGTTATTCAGTGTATTCTGGTTGTATTCTCACAGCAACCAAGGCTCACTAAAACAACTTTATGCTGTTTGTCTTTTGAATTCAGGAACCTGAACGGCAGTATATGCACATAGGAACCATGGTGGAGTTCGCATTTGCCTTGGTGGCAAAACTGGACGTCATAAACAAGCATTCCTTCAATGACTTCAAGTTACGAGTAGGTGAGTGTCACAGGATTCTTTGGAGAATATCATGGACAAGGGGGAGAATTCAGAGTGAAGTACCAGCTGATTAAAGTAGTAGTAGAACTGAACAAAAGGGCCATGATAGTAAACAGCACCTGTAGGATTCTGTGTGTCCACTGGACGGTCGGTCAGGACAAACGGAGATCTCTATGTTTGGGTTTTAGAACATGAGGTTTATTGTAAAAGGCGTGGGGAGAGAAAGGCTTACGAGGAGCTGCACAGCACAGCTCCAAGCAGGCCAGAGCAGAGAAGGAAGAGAGCAGAGTAGAAAGAGCAGTGCAGAATGGAAAGAGCAGTGCAGAAAGCCAGAATGAGCGTTTACAATACAATAAATCATCTTCTGTGTTGAATATTCTAATTTCCATTGACCAATCTAGAATAAGCTACAAATCTTACAACATTTGCCTACAGCCTATAAGAAACATCGCATTACCCTATGGCATTACACTTTAAACTCCAAAAGTTGCTTCTTGGACCCTCTGATGGGTTTGCAGGGTCTGCTCTGACCCTTGGACCTATTTGCAAGCTGAAGGCATTGTTCAATCAAATGGGGATTACCTCCAGCCGGCTGTACCATTGTTCTCCAGTTGTTCAGTAACTGGGGTTGGGTAACTCAAAGCTTGTCTTCATTTCAATCTCACTTATAGTTTTTGCTAAGTAATCATATTTATACGTTTTCCCTATTCCAGCTTCCCCAACAAGCACCATCTTTAACCTGTTTGAAAACAGCCTACATACCCATCAACCCCAGCTCCTGAAACCCTAGTGTGTTTCAAGGCTAGACTTAGAAAAGGGTAGTATTCCTATGGAAAGAATAGTTGGAAAAAATGTGTTCACAAGGCTCTGAATGGTTTTATGGTAACTCTGTAAGAATTATTGTAGAGATTGTAAGACACATCAATTTTTTTGAAGTTTAAAAAGAATATACAAGAAAACTCTAGACAGGGCTTTGTGAAACTATGTAAATGGTTTTTCAGAGGACAAAAATTATAAGGGGCTAGTGAGGCTGGAGTTTGAAATATTTTACATGTACTAAACTCAAGCAAGCACACAAAAATGCACTCTTTCCTTTGCATTGTTAGATAAGGGAGAGTATTTGTCTTCTTTCTTATTCAGATAAGAGCAAAGATGACTAGTTATTTATCTCGGGAAGAGATATCCCTTATGTTTCAGTTTCTAATTGCTTCTTCTTGTGCATCATGGTATTTCTAAAAAGAAATAGACAGCTGCAGTAAGCAGTATAAAGAATGATGAAATAAATGAATTCAGAGCTGGTCAAGAACCATATGTTCCAAAATGGTTTTTTCCTGATAGCAGCACACAGCAATTTCACAATGCAATATGTAACGTGGAAAGTGTGAAATGAAAACAGTAAACAAATACTGAAAACCCATAAATTCTGTAAACGTGTCAGAAGTATTTGATTTCCTACAGTTATTCTCCTGTCTTGTCTTTTCCGTGCTGTGCCGCTTGCTTTTCCTTTCGGCTGCTCCTCTCAAGTCTGTTTCACAGTGCCACCCACTGGCAAAACTTGCTGTCTTCGGACTCGAAACAGGGGCTTCGTAGGATACTCCTTTGCCAGGATGTTTTGTATTCCTTGCTAGAGCTAAAAATGACAAAGCAAATCAGAAGCATGCTTCCTTCTCAGAGTGTTACAGAACTTGATGGTTCTTGCCATATCTGACCCGGCAGATACTTGCAAACACGTTTATATCAGCAGCTTCAGTACAGAGAGCTGCCGGGTGCCAGGGCTACATCTGCAAACTAAGTCCTTTCATCATGAAGCAAACTTTCAAAGGGGAAAACCAAAACAAAAGAACCCCACTCACTTTGGATTTTTACAGTTCTCTCGAAAGATTCCAGAGAACTCAGACTCCTTTGCTTCATGAAATGAGAAATGTTTTAACCCTAAAAAAGAGCATGGGTACCAAAGTGGTATTTGTGCCACCTTAATCCAACGTAGGCACCACTGAGATCTTCACTGCATTTTCGCTTCACTTCACTTCTTCTCCCCTTCTGATGATGAAAGCATCTGATATCCATACTAATTGTGGCCACAGAAACATTTTAACAACTACTTCTGAGCTCGCCCCACTGTAAGGACTTGTACCCAAACTGCCCTTTGTAAAAGCCTCCCTTGGCCAGTATCTAAGTCTGACATTTTTGCAACTCATTTGAGGTCTCAGCTTTCATAATTTTCTGTGAGTGTTTGATATGCTAGTGTGACTTAGGGGGTACACACCACTCTGATCTTGTCAGGCAAGGGAGGGGAGCACCTAGATGACATTTTAGGCATTCCTCCCATTCTGCAAGTTAAGGTGCTTGATTTATGAGACCATCTCAGATACGCTTTTGCAGCAGGTTTTGCACATGTATTGCTTTCTTTCAGAAGGGAGGCCGGTGTGTTGTTTTCCATGTAACTTCTTAGTTGGAACATTTGTCTCTGTTGTAGGTGACTTAATTTGGTTCCTGGTTTTGGGTGAGTCTGGGCTATGAGCCCAGGCTGTAGGATGCTTCAGAATGAGATGTTCTCTATCATTCTTGATGAACAGGAGTGACATTCCTGCGTTTCATGGAATAATTAAATATTGCTTTGGATATCAGAGAAAGAGACAGATGATATCAGCCTCTGTTAGAGCATTCACCTGTAGTGAGAGTACTAGTTTTCCAGCCTTGCCCCAACAAACATTCATGTGTGTCATGCAAAAAAGACCCACACCAGCAGGAATGACACAGAGCAGTATATCCCACAATCTTTGGATGGCCAGAACACATTCCTAAGAGATACTGATAGAAGTTTCCTCGAAGGAGGAGGGATCTGAAGGTGACTCTTGAGCCCCTGAGGTATTTCTCAAACCATCAGCAGTAGTGGTTCAGGAAGGAGGTAAAAAATATAAGTCTCTTCCTGCCTGTTGTATTTTATAGGAAAATCCCATGGCACTGCCCCAGTTTCTGGACCATGGCCACACACATCTCTTCAATATTCCCTGCTAGCCAGACTGGGCTACCCAACAGATGGCTTTTGTGGATTCCACTCTTAGTTCCCTAATGCTTTCTACAGGTTGTATGTCATGAAGCAGAAAAACCCATCCATGGCTCATTTGTTAATGTAAAGTGTTGCAACGCCCAAGTCCCTTTGTGCATTTAACCCCAAGCAGTTAGACAAATATGTATCAGGTTCTCTTTGTTATCTTTTAGTGTTTGCATATTTTCCCAATTTAACTTCTACAGTCACGTTTTCCAGGGTTTCCAAGTAGGCTGATGGTGTGGTTGCTAGCCTGTGCTGCCATATTACATGCTGATGTATTACAGAGATGAGCCAGCTCTGACATCCCTCTCCATCCTACAATCATGCTTTCATTTTGCTGCATGGATACATCCCTAATGATGGTTTCTGTCAAGGAATTAACAGAAATCAGTTATGATCCATTGAGATAATTTCAGAAATCCAAACAATTTACTTGTCCAGGGTTTATTTCTCACTAGGTCTCACTCGGCTTTCCTGCTCATCGATCTGTACAGTTACGATTATAGGATGTTTGATGCTGGTTAACAATAGTACTGTGGATTTTGCCTCCTGGTTTCTTTCCCTGCTAGCAGAGTACAACTCACGCCCTTTACAGATAAAACATAGGTTACAAACTGACTGCAAGATAAAAAATGCCCAGAGTCTAATGAGGGACTGTATCCATATTGTTCTACTCCATGCTTAATCAAGTTATTTGAATACATACATTTATATTGCTGTCTTTAGGACCTTTCTATGGTCAATCCAGCCTTCAGAACAAGGCTTCAAATCCTTTCAGCTCACTCGTATTAGTCTATTCTACATTTAGGAAGCAAAGAATACTATAAAAGTAACTTGATTGGGCCATCAACTATTGCAAAGAGGAGAGGCCCCTTTCACAACAAGTAGAAATTAAAAGAAATTCTTGTGTATCTGTTTTCCCAGAAGCTGCTGCTCACCCACAGTGTGTTCCTCATGCTACATAATAAAAGCAGCAGCAGGTTATTAGGATGCCAGTGGTTGAAAATAGCAAGTTACTCAGGATGAGAGGGAGCTGTAAAACTAAAATTAGACGAACTGACTTTTGGCATTTTTATAACTAAATTCTTGCCATAAATGGTTGATAAAACCATGGTGAATGACTGTTTGCTGCCGTGCTCACTATTCAGCGAGGGTCAAATGCTCTGTTCATTGACTTGCTGTATGCCAGATGCACTCTTTGTCCTTGTTTGGTGGATCTTCACGGAATCACAGAATCAGTTAAGTTGAAAAAGACCTCTGTGGAATTCATCTGTGGCTTTCTGGTTCGGTGGACAGTCGGGACAAACAGCGAAGGAGATCTCTATGTTTGGGTTTTAGAACATGAGGCTTATTGCAGAGGGCATGGGGAAAGAAAGACTTGTGAGGAGCTGCGGGATGCAGCTCCAGGCAGGTCTGAGAGCAGAGAAGTGAGGAAGAAGAGAGGGAAGAGTGAAGAGTGTAGAATAGAATGAATCTCGTGCCCATTTAAAATACAATAAATCATCTTCTGTGTTGAATATTCTGATTTCCATTGACCAATCTAGAATAAGCTACAAATCTTACAACATTTGTCTACAGCCTATAAGAATCATCACATTAGCCTATGGCGTTACACTTTAAACTCTAAAAGTTGCTTTTTGGACCCTCTGATGGGTTTGCAGGGTCTTCTCTGACCCTTGGACCTGCTTGCAAGCCGAGGGCATTGTTCAATCAAATGGGGATTACCTGCAGCCGGCTGTACCATTGTTTTCCAGTTGTTCAGTAACTGGGGTTGGGTAACTCAAAGCTTGTCTTCATTTCAATCTCACTTACAGTTTTTACCAGGTAATCATATCCATACGGTTTTCCTATTCCATCTTCCCCAACAACCTCTGATATCATCGAGTCTGACCTATGACTGAACATGTCCATGTCAACTAGACCATAGCACCAAAATGCCATGTCCAGTCTTAAACATCTCCCGGGACAGTGACTCCACCACCTCCCTGGGCAGCCCATTCCAAAGTCTAGGCACCCTTTATGCGAAGGAATTCCTCCTAATGATCAACCTAAATCTCCTCTGGCACAGCTTGAGACTGTCACCTTATCCTGTCACTGCTTGCCTGGAAGAAGAGACCAACCCCCACCTGGCTACAGTCTCTTTTCAGGAGGCTGTAGAGAGTGATAAGGTTTCCCCTGGCCTCCTTTTCTCCAGGCTAAACAACCCCAGCTCCCTCAGAGGCTACTTACAGGACTTGTGCTCCAGGGCTTTCACCTGCTTTGTTGTCTTTCTCTTCATTCCTAATGTTAAGTTCTGATTTTTTCCAGGTATAAACCATGGACCTGTAATAGCTGGAGTAATTGGAGCTCAAAAACCACAGTATGATATATGGGGCAATACAGTAAATGTGGCCAGCAGGATGGACAGCACTGGTGTCTTAGATAAAATACAGGTAAGTCATGATTTTGTGCTCTTGGGCTTTCACCTAAAATGGCAGAATGGCCTAAAGTTTGGTTCACTGACAGTTATGTGAGAAACTGGCAACAGCAGCTCTGCAAGGTGATGCTAATGTCTTACCATCACTTTAATTACACAGCTTTAGTATTTCTAGAAAGATGGGCAAGCTTGGGTCTACTGAAGTGAAAGTAAGCTCCTGAAGCTGAGAAAAGTGCTATGTGAGGAAGAGTTTTGTCCCTAGTTCCATTGGTCTATCTACAAGCTCTCTGTTGGCAACCCTAGGTACAGAAGTGGTTACACCAAATTTGATACTTGACGTAAGCGATTAGAATCCAGCAACAGACTGCTTGAAAGCTCAGGTGTTCAAACCTCGCTTGAGACCCTTGAAGGCCTTGTGCACATTACAGCAAACCCCTTAGAACTGAACAGAACCTTACATTGTCTTCACACTCTGGAAAAAGATTCTGCTCTGCTTCGTTACCAACACTGGCTGTATTACTGTGTTGTTGCAGGTCACAGAAGAGACAAACAATGTCCTGCAAACACTGGGGTACATGAGCACCTGCAGAGGAATAATAAATGTAAAAGGAAAAGGAGAATTGAAGACATACTTTGTACATACGGAAATGACAAGATCCCTTTCACAAGGGAACGTGGCATCTTGAAGATGCTTGTACGTGTCATCAGTACCATATTTTCAGGAAAGTATCACGCACTTTTTAACTACATTTTGGCCCTTAACATGCGTGCTATTTTCTGGTATGTGGCACTTATTTTAATATGGCTGCAGAATAGTCCCATGAGCCATCATTTTGCACCTTGATATTTCCATGTTCAAGGACAGTTGTGATGTACGCTGTAGGACTGGAAGATTGTACTGCTACTTGCACTGTTACTCAAAGACAAGAAAAGAAGGAATAGGAATCAAAAGGAGGGAACGCATCCTGAAAGGACTAAAGCGAGGTGTTAGTGACAAATGTGGGGAAAAAAGGCAATAAAGCTAGGGGTGCATACTATTTTCTGATGCATGGTGTTTTCTGGAAAATACAGTCGCTCCCCAATAGCATCCACTAATCTGGTATTAAAGTATACAGTATTGTAAATAAGTTTACTCTGTCCACACATGATTTGGATGTGATCACCAGTTGCATCTCATAGCCAGGGACACGTTGGGTGGCTTGCTGGCATTCTTTCTGAAGAGAGAACTAACAATGCTGGAATAGTTTTGTACAAACGTGTCAAATGTTTTGAAGCTATTGTCTTTTGTAAGGTTAATTCATTAAAAGTTTATATGTACTTTGTCTTACTGTTGCTGTCTCTTAGTTTTGCTTCCTTCCTTGGCTTCTGTCACTCTAAAGCTGCGTGTTTGCTGCTGCTGCCTCTGCTTTTTATTCAGTAGTTAGATGTTGAGACAGGCTATGGCCAGCTGTCTCAATAGCCTTGACCAGTAATATCTGCTAGACTTGCTATTGCCTTTCAGAAACTAAATCACCTCTGCTGTCTTCAGTCGTGGGTGGCATCCTAGGCACTTTGCAGTCACTCACTCCCTGGGTGATACAGAAGACCGACCTCAAATCCATAAACCCAAGCAAAGTGGAGGATACTGAAAACAGTGTTAGTGCTTCTACTTAACACAATAACTAGGAGAAGCTGTTCAAGAGAAGAAAAAGTTCTGGTTTGCACTTTGACAATGTCTTTTGCCCTTGCATGCCTTTCGCTTAACCTTTACAATGCTGGATTTTGTGGGATATTTAAAGTAATGCTCTCATTTATACTCACTAGGACATGAGTATGAGCGAAATTTTATTTTATGGGTATTCGAGATTAATTTAAATCCCTTTAAATTAAAAAGTATCACACTTGCAGAGTTTCATAGATGAGCCAGGTGAAAGACAGTAAAAGTAGGTAATTGTACTCTCTATGCTTCTTTGAAGCACAGATAGTAACAATTAAGTTTTGCTTTGTTGTAATCAATTCTTTTAGTCATAGCATCCTAAGAAGAAAATATTCCTATTTCCAAAATAGCATATAATTACAGGGTTTTTGTCTGACTGATACCAAATGAATATGGAAGTCAACTTATGCACTATTACCTCTGGTGTGTTATTGAAATGTAAAAAGTATTCAGATTGCTCATTCATGAAACATCGATACACATTTGTATAGCATTGGTATCCTTTCAGAAGTTCTCAAAATTGCGGGTCACAAATACATGGCATCAGTCCAGTCTCACTGAGTGTGACACAGTTTACCCACAGCAGCCATCTGCCCACTAGTGAACTGGAATGACAGTAGATTTCAAAGTGCCTAATTTGCTGTAAAACAGACAATCTGAATTTTCATCCCCTTAAGTTAGTCTAAAAGCAAAATGTAAGTTATTTCACCGATGTTCAACATGACACACGTAATTTTTCATCCAGCACTGGAGACTTTTAAACAGTAATTTTCCAGACAGGTGTTCAGTCTAATAAAATCTCTTGAAAATTATTTTTGTTGTCCTTATGATTTTCTTCCTTTTAATTAATAAGTTAAGATAAATGTTTTCCAGTGGAATTAAAGACTTTCCAAATAGCTCACATAGCCACAAAACCGATGTCCCAGTCATTGGCTAGCTGTCGCTTAGCTATGTCACTTAAGATTTCCCCTAATTCCCTCCTTGCCACTCACTATAAATTTGTCCTAGGGATACTGAAAGAACTTATTGATCTCCTTCTTAGACTTTGAATGTACTCTGGGCCTTTAAAATCATTGTGGTATTACCACAGGTCAATGCAATAATTTCTTACTGAAGATGAAAACCCTTACGTAAAGTGTATTCTATTATATTGTCATTGCAGCTTTCAGGTATAACCTGTGCATCCAGGATTTTGTTTCCACTTGTATTCTTGTACATCATTAACAAACCTTGTACCTAATTCCATAGCCTTGTGTCTGTGATTTTTATAGAAGTTAAACAATATTATTTCTGTAAGCTGTGAAATGTTCAAGCATCTGAATGGCAGGGAGCTGACTAGTCCAAGGAAATATAAAGAAAGGTGTATATGTGCCCTTCAAGAGCATGTTGAAAATGCCCATGTTCAGAGCACTCACATTTCACTGGTGTTCTTCTCTCATTTTGTAATTGCATTTAGGTTCTTGCAGGCAAATCCTGCTAAAGAACAAGAAAGTGGGCAAAAGGTACACCTGTATCTGCCCAGACAAAGAAAGGTGCATACCATCCTCTCTCCAGCCTTCGGCTGCTGAGTATACCTATCTTTCCAGTGCTGAGAAGCTATTTGTATTTAATAAACACCTCTTGTTTTCCAATGCATTTTACATCTACTGTTTATACTGGCTTATTTTTCCTCTGTCTAGATTCACTTATGAAAAGAACCTTTTTCCTCCTCCTTCAGCATTTTCAGCCTCAGTAACTGGATATAACACTACTCATATATCAGCCCATAACCTGAAAAACTTCATGATAGTTATGCCAATCAGTATTTAAAATTCCATATATTCCACATCACAGTAAGAGTCATCAAGTTCTACAATTTCCATGTTGGTGACATAGTTCACAGCTCATTAGTGAACCACAGAATGGGACTTCTAAAAGTACAATGCAAATGCATTTCACACTGTGAGGCAGCAGCCAAAAGATCAATGTAAGAGCGATTCACTGTGGCCTGGAAAAAAGAAAATCAAATGGGAACACCTGGGAAGCCTGCTGGGATTCTTTTTCAAAGTCAGTGCTTTGCTCCAATTTATGGAGGGCTACCAAAAGACAGGAAGAAAGATTAGACTTGCAGATGGTTTTATAAACTATGGAAACAGTCTGGATTACCTGTAAATGAATGCTATTTAGCTGCTGTTTCTAAAGAGAGACATTAGTGTCTTATTTATGCGATGCGAAAAGCATTTTTCATTTTCTTATAATCCCATATGCTTCCTCCATTTTGTAAATATCTACAAACCTTCCCTTTTTCCACTGAGACACAGGTCGTTCAGTCTGCTTGTTTCTAAAGCAGAGTGAGGGAAGAGCTGTTGCAAGTCTGTCCTGTTTTGTTTGTACAACTTCATATGGGGACAAATAATAAGCTATGTTGTCAAGATGCTGTTAAAAGATATTATTATCTTGTACTTTCCTACATAGTTTTCCTTCTTGTTGTGGTTACGGATGAACATACATTAGGTTTTCATTTGCAGACAGCAGATTCTCCTTCACCTGATGTAGATAGTACCCTTCAAGACTTTTTACAGGTGAACCCCAAATAATTTTAAGTCTAGGGATTTTCAGTTTTATTCTTCATTTCTTGTTTAAATTAGCAGAGCAATTCTGAGGAGGAAATAAGTGTAGAATAAGATATATGTGCCTTAAATAAAATATGTAATTAAGAGATCATTTTTTATTCTTTGAAGTAATCCAGATTTTTGTGGATTTGTCAAAAGTCATATATAAATCAGCTACAGCTAGTTCACCCTGAAGTTTGCTACATAGTAATTTTAAGCATTTTCAAATTTAGAGGCAGGAGTTACCCGGGTCAATGTAATTTTTGGTTTGTCAAAATGCAAGACAAGGGCATTTTTTTAATGTTTGCAACTATGAGGTTATGAACCCCGTTATGTTGTAGGATGCCCTGTTTAAAACAAAGATTCTGCCAAGAATTGTTTGGAATTTTTTTGATGGAATGTATTTCAAATCTATTTGCAGCCATTGAGATGCTCTTCATTAAAATCTCAGTTTTGACAGGAAAAAATGCATGTGAAGTATTTTGAAAGGTTGACATTCTTGGACTAGAATTTTTCATGTTTGATTCTAAAAAAGTGTTAAAAATAGCAATGTTTATGAAAGTTATGTCACCTCCTGTATAGAACTGTATATTACTCTACTTACCAAGAGAGTTATTGAACAGAATATTGATCTGAATTGGAGCAGACATCAGTCAGCTCTATTAGGTTATGTGGCAAAGAGAGGGGGACAGGGCTACAGGGTTGGCCTCCAGGAGAAGCTGTCAGGAACTTCCCCCATGTCCAACAGAGCCAATGCCAGACAGCTCCAAGGTGGACCCACCACTGGCCAAAGCTGCGCCCATCAACAACAGCTCTGGGATAACGTAATTAAGAAGAGATAAAAAATGCAGTAGAAACAGCAGCTGAAGAGAGGAAACATCTCTGGAAACACCGGGGTCGGTGAGGAAGGACAAGGAGAAGATGTTCCAGGCGGAGGCGCAGAGATTCCTGTGCAGCCCATGGTGCAGCCCATGGTCAGGCAGCTGTGTCCCTGCAGCCCTTGGAGCTCCACGGTGGAGCAGAGATCCACCTGCAGCCCACGGACAACCCCACGCTGTGACCCCATGGGAAACCTGTGCTGGAGGAGGCTCCTGACAGGACCTGTGGGCCCATGGAGAGGAGCCAGTGCTGCAGCAGGTTTGCTGACAGGACTTGTGACCCCATGGGGAACCCGCACTGTTCCTGTGCCAGAGCCTGTGCCAGAAGGACTGCACCCCGTGAAAGGGACCCACACTGAAGCAGTTCATGAAGAACTGCAGACTGTAAGAAGGATTCACACGGGAGTTCATGGAGGATTGTCTCCTGTGAGTGGGATGCAATGCTTCTGAAGAGCAGTCCTGTTTGAAGCGGGCAGTCAGTCAGTAATTAGGATCTAGAAGGAACAAGCACTTCTATGAAACAACTGGCTTGACCCAAAGCTATGGTAGTAGAAAGGGGACAGGTTTTGAGCCATTTTCGTTTCAGCCTCTTTCAAGGGCTATCGAATGGGACGTATATTGACAAAGACTGTCTCTCCTTCATGGCTCAGCTGAAGGTCAGGAGCCCATGGCAATCTGATTCATGTTGAGGTCAAAGAGTTGGGACAGGAGAGGGCTTGCTAAGCCTTGATTTGACAGCAGGCTAGTCATCTCAGCTCTAAGTGACATGAGTTTGAAACAGGTACCTCAGCCTATGGTAAGAAAACATCTACTGCTTTTGCTGTGTATCAATGACCTGTCCAGTTATGTCATCTGCCCTCTTGTGTCCATCCTGTCTTCTTTCCCCTATTACCATTGTCTCTTTTGCATCCCCTCTCCCTGCCTCCATTATTATTTGCTTCATATTCCTTTTAGGAAGTTTTTCAGAGTTATTCCTCAAGCCAGTTTGACATTTCAGAACAGTGGCCCTGCCTTGGAGACACTTTGTGGCTATAGAAGTACATACTAACATGATCAAAACTCAGACACCTTAGCAGTGGAACCTGCTCTTTACCACTCTCTAAAGAGGCAGGCAGTTGAACTTCTCATCCTTAAAACACCAAATTCAAAGCAACTTTCAACACTTTGGTCTCTTAGCTCAGCTGCATTTGAATGCATAGTTTTCACCATAAAGACTAAAACCGCTCCATTGTTTACACGTTCATATTGAAGTTACTAAGGAAACAGACTGACCTTCCATGCTATAACACGAACACACACTTAACAGTTGCATATTGATAAAGTCTGGTTGCAACTGGAACAAGCTCCCCTGGGCATTCATATACTGCTTCTGGGGAGTCTGCAAAAGGTGACCAGGAAGAAAAGCCTTTGTAAAGACTGGTCAAATAATTCTAAAAGGATTTATACCTTCATTGGGAAGGGAAAATTAAGTGAAAAGCGCAGTTTTTAATTATGTCAAATGGTGGGGAGGGAAGGGAGAATATTGCAAATCTATAAAAAGCATCCAGAAAAATCTGCGACAATCTGTATTGCATCCAGATGCCATAATTCAATTTAATGTCATCAATTTAATGTTAATCAAAATGAGCTACATGAGAACAGTAGAAAGAAAACTGGAGAGAAATCTTTCAGATCTGACTCCAGAGCTCTTGCCTAGCTTAGTTGATATCTCTGGCGAACAGTTTCTTGTGGCTCTATTTATAGCTGCAGTTTCAGCTGAGCTGCTTTTTATAAATGGGCTTGCTATCTCTCTGTGCTCGGACTGAAGTACAGAAAACCACTTGCACAGTGGCAAGCAGGTCTCTGCGTAGGAAGCTGATGTAAAGCAGCTGTTGGATTTTCAATTCCACTGCTCGCTTACACTGTGCTAATTTGGCCCATGCTACAGAAAGAAGAGGATCTTAATTGGTAGAGGGACATTATTAGATAAGCAGATGGAAATTGTCACAAATTATTAAAAAAACCACCCACGCCAGTCTGCAGATTATAAAGCCTCCATGCTACACTCGCAAAGAAGCAGGAGTCTGTGTTATTCAGTGGATTAGTGATGAAAGAGTGGCAGCTACACAATAGGGATGAGACTTTTGTAGGCCTGAATTATTGCCTGGCTTCAGATACCTGAAACTATCAGTTGTGAATATTTCTGGTACTCTGAATGTTGGGGAATTTTAAATAAATTTTGGATGTTCAGTAAAATTCAAGATGCCTGGGAGAGTGCTGTTGTGATCGTTCTTACCAAAAGATACTGGTAACAGTAATAATTGTAATGCTGTACCTACAGGACAGTAGGTCTACAACTGCAGTTACAGAAAACAAAGGTAAACTAAACCAAGCCACTCACAGATCCCTAAGAACCACAGCAAGAAGCAGCATAGGCATAGTTACATATATGTGTTAAACCAGGATAACCATGGGGTGAATATCAAAACTAGGAGCCAGGTGCTACTAGGGCAGAACAGTTTTACAGTCAGTCTGAGATTTCTACCCAGGAGAGACTTTATTTTCAGTGTTCCCAACTCAAAGTGCGAGAGACTTTTCCAACTGCATTGCCTGAAATGGCTGAGCATCTCATGCTGGATTCTACACCTGGGATGGGTCAACTCTGGATGTATGTACAACCCAGGGAATGAGATGCTGGAAAGCAGTGCCATGGAAAGGGACCTGGGGGTCCTGGTCAATGGCAAATTGACCATGAGCCAGCAGTGCCCTGGCAGCCAGGAGGGCCAACCCTGTCCTGGGGGCATCAGGCACAGCATCGCCAGCTGGGCAAGGGAGGGGATTGTCCCGCTCTGCTCTGCACTGGGGCGGCCTCACCTTGAGTGCTGGGGGCAGGTTTGGGTGCCACAATGTAGGAAAGACATTAAACCATAAAAGAGTGTCCAAAGGAGGGCAACAAAGACGGTGAAGGGCCTCGAGGGGAAGCCGTGTGAGGAGCGGCTGAGGGCACTTGGTCTGTTCAGCCTGGAGGAGCCTGAGGGGAAACCTCATTGCAGCTCCAACTTCCTCACGAGGGGAAGAGGAGGGGCAGGCACTGATCTCTTCTCTGTGGTGACAGTGACAGGACCTGAGGGAAGGGCCTGAAGCTGAGGCAGGGGAGGGTTAGGTTGGGTATTAGAAAAACGTTTTTCACTTAGAGGGTGTTCGGGCACTGGAAGAGGCTCCCCAGGGAAGTGGTCACAGCACCAGCCTGGCAGAGTTCAAGCAGCGTGTGACAGCCCGTGCCCGAGCAGGTGAGCTGCTGCCCAGAGAGAGAAGCCCAAGCTCCTCAAGACACTGGCTCCGTATTCTGGTGGAAATTCCATGCGGTGGTGTGGTTTTATTCAATTTATGCACTTAAAAGGAGTTTTGGGGACTAGTGCAAGCCGTCACAGCAATGAACTCAGTCGATTTCGGCCAGGCTTTGCGCTAACCTTCTTCCTCAGCTTCCAAGAGCACAAAGGACCAGGGAGCTGGAGCCGACGCACAACACTGAGACCACAATTCCAAGACCGGGTGTGCGGGAACCCACACTTGAGGCTTGACAGGGCTCTGCGGAACGCCCCGAGCAGCCGAGCGCAGCCGATGGTGCGGGGCTGCCGCAGGGCCCGGCGGGCGGGGCGGGGCGCGGTGCCGCTGAGG
>VYZT01060981.1:45139-63544 GCA_013400735.1 Pomatostomus ruficeps
CGGCCCGGGCACGCCGGGCGCCGCCGGGACCCGCCTGGCACAGGAGGCGCTCGGCACCGCGCCGGGGAGGAGGCGGCCTGCCCTCGCCGGCTTCTCCGCCTTCAGCTTCGTCCCGCCCAAACGGGAAGGGCCTCCGGAGCTCAGCTATTTCAACCGGGCGCACAAGGTGAGGGAGGGAAGGGAGCGAGGCGGGGACAGGCGAGAAGCATCGCAGGGCGAAGGAACAAGCTTTCCCCGTGGGTCTCTGCGGAGTGTACAGACGCTCTGCTCGGACCCGGTGCAAGGGCTCGGCCCTCGTCACGAAGGAGCTGGTCAGACAGATGCCTAAACTCGTCATAGAATGGTTTGGGTTGGAAGGGACCTTAAAGATCGTCCAGCTTCAACTCCCGGCCATGGGCAGGGATACTTTCCACTAGATCAGGTCACTCGGAGCCCCATCCAACCTGGCCTTTAACACCTCCGGGGATGGGGCACCCACAGCTTCTCTGGGCAACCTGTTCTAGTGCCTCACCACCCTCACAGTGAAGAATTTTTTTCTGATACAGAAATGCAGCACTCTGTCACTTGGCTATCTAATGCCAAAATGACAGGTTTCACCATCAGAGGCCACTATGGTTTGATGCAGCACCAGTGGATTTTCTCGTAACACACACTCTTGGGAGCCCTTTAATAAGAAACTTCTCCATTTTCATTTGAGGGAAAAGGTTTTCAATTTGCATTGCATAATTTTTCTGCATGCTCAGCTTTAATAAAATCAATAGAGCTACTCAAAACAATAACCTCAATATATGCTTCTATAACTGAATGCTCCTGAAGGTGGTACACTGCCACTCAACATGTAGTAACTCAAGTACACGGTCAGGGAGCCTCACTCCTCATTTTGCTGCATTATATCACCATTATTCCTCATTCTCTCTGTCCTCATTTAAAATCCGAAATGAAAACAATCTCACACCTTCTGCCTCAGCTGAGCGACACTTCCTGGGTGGCAGACTTTTCTCTTTATGAAGTGTCATATGAGACATTGAACTTAACAGGCTTTTTTCCCAAAAAACACATAGCATAGAAAAGTTCTGAATATCTGTTATGCCAATGTAATATAGTAATGCTATGGCAATTTATAACAATAAATACAACCCGTGTATCCCCTCCTCACCCAAGTGAGAAGCTGCTGAATGCACCAAGCACCAGGCAGCGCTGACTGCTGGTGGTTTGTGAGAGTTTCCAGGTCCTGTGTCCCTGGGACGTGGGCAGGGTAGAGACCAGAGCACTGTGCTGGGCATTAGAGGAACAGCAAATTTCCTGCATTGACCGGTTTGCCCTGCTGAAAGGCAAGTAGATTTCTAATATCTGACTCTTCTGTGTTGATTCCAGCTTTACCTTGGGAAGGTCATCTGACCCAAAGGGGAGCGGGCACAGTTGGTGCCATGCTTCACAAAACAGTAGGGAGAGCAGAACAACAGTAAGGTGAGGGCAGGCCAGAGGGCTGGCATGGTGCTCTTGGGGCTGGGGGAGCTCAAGTCAGTCTGCACAGAATTAGCAGCCATATGGTAGAGCTTTTCCTTACAGTATAGTCTGCCTTCACACTCACAACCGCCTGGCTTGTGAAAAACGCTGCTCCGGTGGTATGGAAACAAAAAGTGGTAACAGTTGTTTAATAGGTTTCTCCACAGGCCAGGCCTTAGCCATAGGGGAGGAAGCAGATTCAACCCATTCTTCTGCACAATATAAGAATTAGATAATTTGAATATTTTTATTTATGCAGCAAAAGAAACTTCATTCCTTTTTGCAGCTTAAATACCTAAAACCAACCATGTGTCAGAGACTGAAGCAGAGAGAAGTAGGAAGAAGATGGGTTCATTGCATGGCAAGAAGCCAGAAATTCCTGCCTTTTAATCCCTTGGCTGTCAGTTTTTCCCTGGAGTGCTTTACATAAGTTACTGTAGCCAGTGTGCCCCGTGATTCCTCTTCGGAGATGTGGCAAAAGCTGTTACCAATTTTATGTTGCAAAGAACTTAGCTTTAGCAGCAGTACACAGAGGATGCCTGCCCTGAGTGCACATTTATCATCAGCTCTGTGTGATTCACTTGCTCTGATGGGTTTAACAAACAGCTCACCACCACCACCCAGGCCAACCAAGTTATCATTTACAACAAAGAGAAACAGCAGCGGAAAATTAGCAGTGTATTGAGCAAAGAAGTGTTGTCTCTACACACCTTGCAGAAAATCTTAAACAGATACCTGGCACAGAGCTGGTTTTTGACATAACAGGCTGGCTGACTATCTGTGAGTTCCAGAAAGAATGAATTACCTGCTCTGACACGAGTAACAAATAAGGCCACATGAATAACAGCAAAGAAAAATCACATTTCTGGTGGTGAGTACAAATTAAATGCCCACTGAATGAAACTGGTAGCGTGGGAAGGAGAGGAGAAGCAAGGAAACGCAGAAATAATCATGGAGATGACAAATCATGTTCAGGGTGCTCTTGAATGTGCCTGAAATCCTCCGAAGCTCAGTGGTTTCTGAGAAGTGAAGGGGTAAATAGGTTAAATACCAAACAATCTCTCTTCTTGGCAGAACCAAGTAATGGAGATACCTTTACAAAGAAAGCCTGAAATTACAGCAGTGTCTCACTATTGCTCTTAACTATGGTTTCCTTTTACTGGAACCATTATGGTCTTCTTGACCTGCCCTGACTTGACTATATTTTGAGAAGACCTCTGTAATTTGAAAGACTCAAAATACAGGAGATTTTTCAAGGTTACATTGGGCATACTGTAAAATTAGAGGAGAAAAAAAGCCCAAGAAAATGCAACAGTTTTTAGTGAGCCATGAACAATGCCAATGATGGATTGACATGTTCAACAGAATATGGACCTTTTAATGAAGCTCAGTAACAACTGGCAGCATATCTCACTAGACGATTTTGGGGTTTGGGGGGTTTTTTTTGAAAACTTTTTTTTGTTTTGAAATTGCTTTAATTTCATTTATGAGAATTTCTTGATTGGATTTCACAAACACCTTTGCTAGCAGAGCAGATCTTTTATGTTGCTTATTTGGATGCAACTATGTCAACAGTTATACAATAATATCCTGGTTTGGGGTGTGCTTTATTTTCATACCTGACATGTGTGTGTCATGCATACCGCTGGATCACAGGATTACCATTGTGGCACATTTCTCAATTCTGCTCTAATCAGAAATTAAATGATGTTTACAGTGCAAGATACATTTGTCTTTTTGAAAGTGCCTGTTTTGCTTTTACATAATTGTGCCCGATCATTTGACAAATACACAGATTTAAGAAGGAGAATATTAAATGCAGAAAATTAAAATGAATCAGCGAAATTTTCAAAAGTTACAACAGATTACAGGGGGGAAAACTGAAGTAAATTGCCACAAGGGAAATTTCAGAGCTAAACAAACTTAATAAAAGATACCACATGACATTGGGTAATTTTGCAAACTATTTCAAACGAGTGGCCCAAACTTCCTAATAAAGTCAGTAATATTACAGTTGTCACCATCTAATGCAATATACACACTGTTTAAGTATTGATTTGACTACGTGTGTTCTGTAATCTGTAAAGTTGAGCAGTTCTGTGGATCAGCCATTTTTCCCCCTTTTCTCAAGACAGGAGATTTTTTCACCTACGATGCTGTTTTTAGAATACCAGAAGGTTACGACCAGTATCTTCCACGCTGTGACAGAAAACACGCAAAGGGTCGCGGCCTTAAAATTAATGAGGAGGTAACCCTTTGATAAATTCATAATTATCTTTGTTAAAGGTGTTTTGTACTTTTTGATATGATGGAGGCTATAGGCATTGTTTTACCCTTTATAGTGTAGCCTATAGGGTAAGAAAGGAACTGGAAGGAGGACATCAGTGTGCTCAGCCTGCAGGTTTAGCAGAAAGCATTACTCCATGAAGACACCCTAATTAGCTTTTGCTCTTTCACATCCTGATGATTTCCAGGTGACAAGACATATGCAAGTTGAACCAAGGGGGAATAGGCAAATCCTCTCTTGCAGAGTTCAGGGTGTACTCTGAACCATCTGTGCCCCTCAAGAGTTGTACTTCAGGTGGCTCTGCAGTTATTTCTTTGATGCTTAAAAACTCTTCTCCCTGAGAGGACTGGATTCATAGGCCATGACTTCACTACTGTCCTCTGACAACCACCCTCCTACGCCAGCATTTCTGTGAAAGCCCAAGTCTCTGAAGCTGGTGAGTTTGTTAAGAAAACACACACCAGATTGCCCTGCAGGAAGGAAATTCATAGGGAACTAGTGCAAAGGTGTGGTCAGTCAGAACACATGGGCATGCCTGGAAAAGGATGGGCAAAGTATTAGATGCTCCCAAAGGAATCCCAAGAGTGCCCATTAGCATCACTTGCTTATGCCTGTTAACTGCAAATCTGTGTGAGGCCAAAGGGTATGTAAATGACTACTCCACTTAGAAATTAAACTTTTTATTTAAACAAATCAATGGCAACCTCCCTCCCCTAGTACCAAGCCCAACCTCCAAGTGGGAAATGTGTGTAGAAAGTTCAACAGAAGTCACTTTCCTATCGGTTTTCTTCCTAGAGCAAACTTGTATGGGCCAGAATTCATACCAGCTCTGCTGGGCAGTGCACACAAGGGACTGTCCAAACAGGTGTCTGTCGCTGTTGAACCGCTAGCTGAGTGAAGAAATCGAGACGGCCGAGGGGCATAAATCTGAATTTATTATTTAATTATAAAACTTATATAGACTTTTCAAAGGTCGTCCGGATTGGGTCAATCCAAAACCTCCCCCTAGGCCGATTGGCCAGGCTAGGACTGCCCATGTTTTCCAGAGACCGTTTCAATAACATCTAAACTTTATCTTCATTTATAAAACACAGGAAGAAGAAGAGAAAAATTCCCATGGGAAAGAATCTGTTACCACAGGTGTCCCTTAATCCAGCCCTTTAATTAGCATGGAGACACACCAAACCCACAGCTGTTTAATACTACAACATGATCCTCCTTCATGTCACGACACCTAACGCTGGATGTAACCATACCTAAGTGCAGGTCACATACTCAATTCCACTTTAATTGTCACGGTGGCCCTCTCAGACTTTCTATAATAATAACAATTGAATTATAAAATATAATAAATAAAAATACCACAAATGACATCTTTCTAGTACAACACTGAAAGCAGACGGGCTGAAGTCTCCACAGTACACTGCTTTACTTGAAGTGGAAAAATGCAAACCACTGCAAGTAAGCCCCTCATTTCCTGCAGATAGCCTGGGTGCACTCAGGGAATTCAAGGGTATAGTGACAGATACTCAGTTTAGCTCCATGCAGCTGAGTAACTGCAGTGGAGTGTGTGCACAGGGCTGCCATTGCTGATTCCAAGTGCTAACAGTGCTAGAATTACACGCTGCGAAGGCGGGTAGCAGGATGCTTCCCAGCCAACTCTTGGAAAATCTGAAACCTGCTGAATGCCAAACCCACAAAGATGAAATGCCAGTGTGCACAGTCAGCACTGTGCTACCAAGGACGCTGAAAACTGAACCTTATTTATTTAAAAGGAACATAAACTATTGGAATTGCTGCCTGTCATTAGCACTGTAAAGCCTGTATTGTTGGCAAAGTCTTTCTTGATGGTACAAAGATTTTTTAGTTTCCCATTTTTCAACATTTATCCACAACTAGGGCAGAGGAGGAAACGGTCTTAATTTTACCTGCCAGTCTTCTTGACTTGATTTACATTCTGCTGGGGTTAAAAGTCGGTGTACTGAGTAGCTTTTAAGAGGGTGGAGTGAGGTAGGCAGGAGAAGTGAGGGATAAATGGTTGTTTTGAAATGAGCTTTTGTATTGAGTGGGTTAGTTAGTTAGGTTTTGTTTGTTTAAAAAGGGTTTACAGTATATTTCCAAGAACCTCAGGTTCTGTCCATGAGGCTAGAAACGTCACTTAGCTGACTTTCCTGCTAGGAGATCCCTCAGATCTGTGCTTCCACCTGCATCCTTGCAGGACATAAGTGCTGATTTGCTCAGACTTGTGTCTGTTGTAGCAAAGAAGTAATTTGCTTGCACTTGAACTGCAGTTTGGCATCTGCATTTTGATTCTTCTTTTAGAAACTACTTTATTATAAGACTAGACAAACACATTGCCTTACTGTGTTAGTCAGCATGCAAACATACAAGCAGCCTGATAAAAATGAGACCTTTGGCTAGGGAAAGAAAAACAAACAAATCCTGTCTTTCCCTTCTGACTCCATAGCTCCCTGTTGTTGTTAACACAGGAAGGAACTGCAGATTGTAGCTAGTGATTGCACAGTCACTTAAAGTGCAGCTTACTAAGAACAAGCTTAAAATCTTTTCTTGGTCAGGTTATTTTTCATCAAGTCCACCTTTCATCATTGCAAAGCAGTTATTTCTGTAATCTTACAGCTGAAGTATTTTTAGTAAAACCTTTCGCTGTGCAGAAATAAAGTAGTACATGCTTTATTTCCTTCATGGAAAGCTTGCATGGACTACTGGTTGCTCAGGGTTTTTCTTTAGGCTTTGAATTTTTTCATGCTGTGCTTTCACTGAATTGTGCAAGCAGGGTAGGTGTTCCTGTAACAGGGGGCACAAATCTCTCCTATTCTTCAAATGAATCATGCAACTCAATGCACAGGAAAAAATAAAAATAAAACCTGTGCTTTTCCAGCATTGAGTTTGCTAGTAATCACATGGTAATCATGTGTGTGTGTATGTATGTGTGTAAAAAATGATCAGTCACAGCTCCGTATCTTAGCATCTTTTCATCTAGTGACACATTTATGGTTTATTAAGATACATAAAAACGGCAGGGATAGCACAGTAATGGCACTGAACAAATATACATCCATATAGCAGATGCTGTACGGTTCTGTTTTACCCCTGGCCACGGCACATTTAGCAATAGAAAACTGCCAAGTTTTCATTTTAGTCTGTGATTTTCTTCTAAGGCAAGTTTTGTGTTTTCCCAGGAAATGGCAAGACCCGTTGCTGTGCTGACCTCTTCAGAGTACGGGAAGCGCGTACATGAGCCCTTAGACCCAGCAACCAGAGAGCATGTGAGGGTTTACAGCCTGCACGCTGCAATCTACGGGGAAAGCAGCCACACTGCTCATTGAATAAACCCTCTCCAGGCCTGCATCCCTGTTAAATCTCTTCTATCTGTCATTGCCAGCAACATTTATCTGGGGGAAAAAAAAAAAAAAACCACATTGAAAAGCAATATGGTGCTTTTGCCTTTTTCTCTACAGTTTAGTTAATGAGAATGATCTGGATTAAAAATAGGGTGAAATAGCAGCTGCACTTTTTCTCATGCTAATTAAAATGCATGTCTTCTCCCTACATTCTCATAAAAATCTCATGAGGAGCAGCACCAACAAGAGCTGAACATTTTAGGCAGCAATGCTGGGAATGAGACCTGTTGGTCTGTCTCTGCAATTCTGGGCACTGCTTCTACATGTCATAAATAATGAAGCCCAATTCAAATTAAAACACGTATAAAATTTATTTTGTGTCCGAGGACTCGAACACGCAATGCCACGATCAAAAAGGAAACAGTACCAAGCCCGGGGTTGGTACTGGGTGAACACAGGTTTGACCTCCATCGCATCAGACCTCCCTCCGTTCACGAGGGTTGCTTCTAACAGTTCACTTTTATACAGTTTTGCCCATAAAGTCCGGATCTTGGGTACTGTTTATGCCACCCAGCATATTCCTGGAGGGTGCTATTCATGGAACTGAGGTGGACAAAACGTATCCTGTCTTTGATTAATTTCTCATCACCGGGGGATGTTGTCTGATGGCTCATGATGTTCCTTATCTCGGGTCTTGATTCGAACGTTAACACTCAAGCTGGGAGGGGATTCTCGGAGATTGCGCCAATCAACTCTGCTGGGAAGTTCTCCTCAGAAATGTAGATAGCAGGAGTCAGCTCAATGCTTTCTTGATGAGCCGTCATTCTCCATAGCTCTGGTTTTTGATGCAAATTGGCTCCTGGGCGAGGCCACAATTTTCCCTGGGCAAGTTCTGCTTGTTTTAAAATTGGTTACAACTTAACTTTAATGCATATTTCGATATTACATATTTGAGCACGAATTTCACGTATTCATTCATAACATACATAACCATTCACAGACCTAATATTTAAGCAAGCTTGCCCCTCAAGATATCAGTGGTCACAGATTTTTCAATCCTTACAGAGTTCCTATAGAATTGTGAGACATTGTTTTATGTGCACAAGAGCTGAAATGGAGATTCAGCTCAGAATTTTCTAAAATGGATGGGCTTACGTGCTTTGCAGTTTCAGTAGACTTCAAGTGGAACTCGAGTTAAAAGGAACTTCTGAGCACTTAGCATTTGAAGAGACAAAATCTGGGTTTAGCTGATTTCAGACATTCATTTCACTGACTTCCACTATAGGAATGCTGTCTGACTGATCTAACAAGAAAAATCATCATTGGTTCTGTATCCAGTCTGAAAAAAGGGGAAAAAAGTAATACTAGCAGAATAAGCACTAAATGATTTGATAGAAAGGATAGAAAAAACCACAAGCATTTGACCAGTAGTCATTTAGAAAGCATGTATTTAGTGCAAATGCCTAAATCTGATTAAACATTTAATGCCTCATACTTGCATGGAATTCAGCACTAAAATTTTAAGGTAATTTCAGGAGTTTCTTCTGCGGGGTATGCATCAGTTTGGTTCTCAAGAGCCATTAATCCTGTTGTTGTGTAAAGCTGAGGCAGAATCGTTCAGAAAGGAACAGCCAGAGGGATCATGCCAGAACAAGGACTGGAAATCCACTGCTGTGACTGACACTGGTTTTGGCAGGTATTTAGACACCGGACATCTATGTAATTTGTAAATACAGTGAGACTCCTAGTGAAAAAATAACAGAAACAAAAAACTTCTTCATCTGGGACCTGAAAAAGTAGTAAATTAGGCAACCAATAGCACTTGTTTGTCATGATGTGAGAAGCAGAGCACACAGAGCAGCCCATTCTGAGGCGTTACTTTCATTATTCATGACCTGTAGTTCTTCTACACTCAATGGGCTATGGTCAAGAGGACATTAACTGCTGCATTCCTTTTCAAAAATAAATACTTCACTAACCAAATTCAGCAGCATTAAATAAAAGGAATCAGAGCAAGAACAAAGGGACACAGAAATGTTTTCTGATACCACAATGCTTTTTGAAAAATCAGTATCAAAGTTATACCAGTAAAGAATGAGATGGAATATGGCCATATTCTCAGCAGGTTATTTTTGCTTTGGGACCGCAAAATTTCAGTACAAATTGCTTAAGTAGCCCTACTATATTTACAAACCATCTGTATTTGAAAAAAACGCCTGGAAATCAAATTTGTTTGAGAATATCACCACCTTCTGGCCTGTGTGAGAAACAGGCATCACCAGCTCACTTCCACCACGGAGAAAGTCAAACATCAAAACAGCAGTTTGAGCTTTCCTATCTCATTTCTTTGCTTATGGCACACCCTTCTCATCCCTACTTACCTTTGAAGGTCTTTCACAGGTTGTTCCTCCCACTACTTGTTTCTCATTCCGTTCTGAATGGTTCACTTCTTCTTCAGTGCTCAGTGTCAAAAGAACACCCCGACAATTTCTTCAGTATTAGGGATAAGTCCCTTACAAATGTTTGCAAAGCCATTTCAGCTGCTCTCCTTCAATTCCTGTTTTGCTAGAATGACAAATTCTTAGGCTACTGATGTTCTGAAGCATCTCATGACCTTCTGAGCTGCCTCACCTGTCAGTGTTTACATGCTACTGTGAGGAAGTAAGTTAATTTGTGCAACAAATTAACACGAACAGAATGGACAACATGACACAATATAAATGATACTCTGGGTATGGATTTTGCATCCAGTAATCTCCAGAGATCGTTGGGGCAGTTGACAGACACCTTCAACTCACAAATTATTAACAGTAGTCTTAGAAGGAAAAAATGGCCATGTACTGTATCTGCTGGTGAAATACACAGATGTGAATGTCAATGATGTGAAAGTTTCACCCTTTTCGTATCAAAACAACAGTGAAAATCAAACGATGTGATGCTGGGAATTCTGCTTTGCTACTCCTAAGTAGTCATTTTACCCAGGGGGGGAAGCACAAGCTAACCAGAAAATGTGTTTTCCATGGCAGTTCATCAAGCATGTGTGATGTGATCAGAATTGAAGAAAGCGCTCTTGTTTTCCCTTCATCCATCTGCAAAGCAAAACACCAACCCACGTTAGGGCACGCTGGTTCCAGCTGAAGTGGGTCCCGGCTCTGGGTCTCAGTTCCAGAATTTCTGTTCATCCATGTCCTGTTTTCAAAGACAGGTATTTGCTAAAGAGGGCAGAAGCCTCCTTTAGAATAGGAAAATGTAACCCCTTTCCCTCCGAATTGGCAAAATTTTGAAATCAAGGGGCTTTCAGGCAATGGTATGAGAAAAGAGGAATAACAGTCCTTTACTAATATATTTTTATATATATAATAGGACAGACAAAACAACAACAATGGTAACCACAACAAATAAGAACANNNAAGCAGTCTCTCTCCCTCTCCTCTCGGTGTCCAGGAGCGAAGAAGGTACCCTCCAGCTGTGCTTGGCTCTTTTTAACTTGTCCCCGTCCCAGTACCTCTGCCCCTCCCTGAGGGGAAAAAATCCCACCTATCAGGGAGTCCCAGATAAGGGCTAGCCAGCAACACCCATCTCAGAGCCAACTCTTTGTCCCTTTAATCACCCACCATTAAGGTTTCCCAGCAACTAATCACTTGCCCATTATCCCCCCCAGCAACTAGAATGGGGAAAAAATTCTAAGAGAGACAAACAAAAAAAGAAAATGATCCCAAACCCTGACAATCCATAAAGAAGGGCTGCCATGGGACATTGTTCTTCTGAGCTTCAGAGCGCAGAGTTTCTGTAACCTGCAGGAACTCTGCAGTGTATACATGACCCCATTTAGACAGTTTAGCTAAAATTGCCACCAAAGGCAAAACTACAAATAGAATATATCTGGAACACTGGGTGCCCCCCCAGAGATAGCAGTGCAAGTCCATTATCCTGTGGCAGCTGTTACTTTTCAACATAAGGCACATCCTTTTTATTAAAAGTGCTCTCATTTGCTGTAAGGCATTGCTATTGCAGAACAGCACTTCTACATCTCTTAAGTAAAACTAATAAGCCAATACGGCTTCTGCAACTCCTTCAAATTTTAGTTTTATGTAACACTTGGGAAATTACATGAGCAGCTGTAAGTAAATTGCACAATTTCTTCTGATGCTGTCCAAAAAAGCCCTGATTAGTAGGTATTCTGCAGGCATATTCTGTACATTCAGATAGGCCTGTATCCCTGAATAGTCACATGTGGCTGTTGGCAGCTGTGAAGTAGAACCAGTCAAAATATAAGGGAAAAGCAGCACTGACTGTCTGGCACTTAACCTGTACTCTAGCAATAAATATTGACACAAAACTTAAGAAAATACGATGCTCTTTATTACTCTTTACATGTCAATTGTTCCAAATATTGGAAGGTCTCACATTCAGAAGCTCAAATTTTCTGAGGTGGAGCTGTTTAGAAAAAATAATTTTTCTTCCACGCATGGAATTTACACTTTGTAGTATAGAAGGTCAGCCCATGATCCAGTTGTGTTCTCCAGTGTCAGTTGTTGAGTCCATATGTACAAGGAAAGATTTTTTTGTGCAGATAATCTGCCATTTTTCTGGTATTTTCTAGACTTTCTATCTCAAAAAATGGAATCTGTAAACAAAACAAAAATGATTGCTGGAAATACCTTTTCATAAACAACTGGGTAAGACTGATGTTCATTAAGCAGATGCAAAATTACACATCAATTTTTTTTTGTTGTTTTAAAATTAGGGATTTAATCCTAAATGCATTACTGATCTGTAAATGACCTGAATAGAGATTACTGTAAAACAAAGAGTGCTATCTATTACAGTTTAAACTAAGTTAAATCTTATGGAGTTAGGTTTATGTAGGAAGTGATCATAAGTGGAAAATAAAATTTCAAGAAACTATAAGTAACAGTTTTCATTCAAAGTATGTCTAAAGAAAAAAATATCTCTATTAATTCAACAGGCAAAATAAAGGTTATACTCTATTGTGAAAATATTTACAATACAAAGCAGCCTCTTTTTTTAACTCCTCTTTTTAAATTCAAAGTTCAAACCTTTTAAAAAAGTATTTAATTAAAAATTGCAATTCTAATGAAGTCTTAGAGAACATTTTCCTTTAAATCAAGATTTTAATCACTGAAGAGAAGTATTCTTCCAAGCAGCAACTATGTGGCAAAAAACAGACTGAATACACTAATTGATCCGAGGACGAGAAAGGTATTTCTGTACACCCTCAAAAAGGCAAAAACTAGGCAGAGAGAACATAATAAAGGACAAGTCTACATCTGCTTTAGGAATTAATTCGAGCTACAGTTTTAAGTATCATAAAATATTTTTTTACTTGTTTTCTTAGCCAGAGCCAAAGTAAATCACTGTCTTTGGACTTTACCTGCACAACTTCATAACCAAGTAACTGAAGGTGTCTCTGTTTAATAGCTTCTTCTCCCAACAGGCTGCAGCTATGAGCACAAAATCTATTCCGACCATCAACACACAGGGCAATTCTAAAATCAAGCAGAAGTGTACCATCAAAAGAAAAACCCCAACGAAACCACAACAATCAGTTGTTTTAATCACCACAACTACTGCTGTTCCTAAGAAGCACGAGACAATACCTCCCTCTTACACCTCACTGAATCAGACGTAGGATGGGAGTTACCTAGTTCAGGATAATTTCAATCACTCAATTTAAGGGTGGGGGCTGAAATCCTGAAACTTAGTGAAACTGATCTGAAAAGGTTTTTTATTTGCTCTGAACAAAAATTACCACGCAAGTTAATGAGACTTTGATATTTTCAATGCTGTGATTAGTGAGCTGTTTTGAATTCTTCTAGAAAGAAAGAAATAAAAAAACTTGCCTCCGCTGGAAAACATTTCAGCAGCTAAATTTATTTAACTTACTATTTTACTGGTTAAATCCATTAGAGTTCAAGTTAAGTTTAAGCTGTGTCTGTTTAAGTTAAACCTGTACATATGGCTGGCAGCATGGATTATAACTATATTTTTTCTTCTTGGTGATAAAAATCCCATCAACTTAAACCAAGGTTTGTATATCTACTGTTAAAAAGTTGCTTAAATTTTCAGTATGTTAAGTAGATTGTGACTTTATTTACTTTACGAAAGCTATTACTTAAGAGAAACCATTAAAGCTCATTCTTAAGTATTTAAGCACGGGCTCTTGGCAAGAACCTGTATTAGTCTCTGAGTTTTGTGAAGGTGTCCTGGTTTCAGCTTAAACCACAACAGAAGCTTAAGCTGGAGAAAGCCTAAACCTCTTCACAGACTTTTGCTTTATCCACAGAAGTGCAGTTGCAAATACCACACAGGCAGGTTGCTTAACTTTGTATCCAAGCCTTCCCACAGCAACCCTTGTTTAACACACTTTTCAACACCTATGCATTTCTCAATGAAAAAATTCCAGCATCTGTAGTAAAGAACCTTACTGTGCAGGATTCCTTGCAGAAGTAAATTTGTGAACTCAACCTGGCTTAAACTCTGTTAAATCTGTGCAAATACACTCAATTGGAATTGAGTTTTAATTTGAAAATTAATTATAGAATATCAAAATAAATTACTATAATCCAAATAAAGATCACTTGATTCTGTCTGTCACTGGGTAAAGAGAGCAGTTGTCTGACTCTGTATAGTCAGGTGGCAAAACAATGAGGAAAAAGCAAACTATTGATTCTGTCCTTTTGGCAGTGGTTTCAGTGTGAGACCTGAACTTTGTTTAAGTCAATGGCAAAACTGCAAATAGCTTAAATTTTATCAGGTTTTTACCCTGGATGCTCTTTCTTAGTGTAAATCAACATTTTACCAGTGGTTTCTTTTACTCTCTTACCGTTTGTGCACCTCTTCAAGTTGGGCCGCAGGCAACACAAAACCTTCTTCATCTAATTTAATCTCAATATCTTGTGTAGATGAAAAAAGAGATTAGAAGTCATTTCCTAGAACAAACTTTCTACTGTAATTCTCATCCTCTCACAGTTCATTGTTTTATTAAGTAACTATAATACTATCAAAAAAATTTTTTTTAATCACAGAGGCTGGCAAAAGTTGCATAGACTTAATACAAATGAGTGACAATTAGAAATAGTTCAGCTTTTCATAAGGACAACAAGCGAAGTTGTATTCCAAGTCCACTAAAAACCGTAATGCAGTTAAATGGCACTTTGCTGGGCTAGCTAGGGTCTCTGGAATTTTGAGGGCTTTGGGGAGAGACCCACTCTCTCCCTCTTTGCTAACTTCATCCTCGTGAAAGCTGGCATGCAGGATAACTCTGGAATCACCTCTCTTTTTAATTTTATTTTAAATCCCTCTGACATTCACAGTGTCCAAGACGTCCTTCCCTCAGCATCTTACCATCCACCCCTCCTGGGCACGTGCCTTTCCTCATCACTGCCATCGGTGTTTCCTTTCCTGCTGCACACAACGCATTGTTTCACTCCCTGCTGTCTGATAACCCACTTCAAGTTTCCAGATCTCAGATCTCTTACAGAATTTTGTATCCCCGTTTACTTTTCCTGTATTTGCAGAATTTAGAGTGCCCACAAAGGGAATGAAAGCTTTGGTACAACATACACACATTTAATTACTAATCTAAAGAAATTATACTTACCAAGTACATAGAAATACGGTGTTGATACCTCTGATGCAAAATATATTCTTTTTTTCAGCAAATAAAGTAATCCAGTCTTCACCCTTTTAAAAAGGTGAACATCAGGAAAACTGTGAGGCGTGGGAAAGGCCTTTACTTGATACTTTGAAAGGAGTCTTGGACCCTACATAAGGACAAAAAATTAAATCAAAAGCAAAAGGGAGAGAACATTTTTGTAATGACCTCACATTAACACAGTAAAATGTATCCTGTGCATTTCAAAGCCAAGTCTGCTGTGAGACCTACAGTCTGAGGTATGATCTGCTGGAAACTTAAAACCACCCAAGCAACCACCAGAACATCCTCAGGAAGCTTCAATGCTCTCATGTTCATGAGAAATGCAGAGCTGTTTTTCATTTGGAATTCATAGAAACATATCAAGTCATTCAGTCAGGTAGAAATGCTCCATATTTTCATCAAGGAAAGCTGTTTTGTCCAATTCCAATGTTTTTATGGGAAATACACTCAGCTAAGTACAAAGAGGGCCCCAATAACCGTATCACCTCTTGTTAAGATCATCTCTGGTTTCACATGTACTGTACCTCATAAAATGGGCACTCCAGGGTGACAGTCAGGAAAAGCTGGGTGAGCTGGGACATAACAGCTCTGTTCAAACCAGGTGGCTGAGCTGAAACAACAACAATCAGGTTCTCAGGGGTACCTTCAACAAAGCATCTTTACACAAACCACATGCAGAAGTTAGGAAAAGCTATTCACTATAATGTGCAGAAAAACTTCTTAATTATTAAATTTCTCAGTAATTGTTTGAATGAACAGAAAGATCAGTATGAAATGATGTAGGTAGAAAAACAAGAAAATTATTTACAGAAATATCAACATAAAAATATACAACTAGCAAGATCTTAGTTAAAACTGTCATATTCCTTCACCAAAAAAAACGAGGATCCAAAAGATGCAGGACATTCTACAGGGAAGAATAAATTTGGGTTGAGGTCTGAGATATGTATCTCCTTCTTATAACCCCTTTTCCCAAAGTTATAATCCCAGGATCTCATTGTTTCACCCTTTTTTTTTTTTCAATCAATCTGGAAGTAGCGGATAATACCAAATAATTTCGGGAAATTTGTCTGCTTCATAAAAATCAATTCCTTAAGGTATCTCATGCTGTTGAAAAATTAAGTGACCAAAATTTCTAATCACTTTGAAAACTTTAACTTAGTTTTATTAGTAGAGCAACCTTAGCTGAAATCTTATTAAGTCAGTCATCTTTTTGGCACAGCTTACATCTCTCTACAATGACCCTAAAAATGCTTTAGCATCAAATACAGAATAACTCAAAATGATGTGTTGTTCATGATAGATTTATGTCCAAAAGCATTGAAATATGCAACAATTAGAGCCAAGAACAGGCTCTAATCACATGGGGATGTTCCAGCATCCTGTATAAGACAAACACAGGGAACACTAGGTCACTATTTTTTAGATAACCAGAAGGATTAACTGAAATAATTCTTTTAAGGGAATTCAAGACTGTGTTTTAAAACTGTACAGTGCAATTTTCAAACTCATCTAGATGACATAACATGAAAGACAACGGCAACTGTGACAAGGACACAACAGCCTTTGGCCTCCTGATCACTGCTCTCCAGTCACTTGGATCAGGCCACTGTTGATTTCACAAATGACAGTGGTAAAAAATGGGTGCTTGACATGAGACAAACTACATAATAGAAAGGTGGGACATCCCAGGAGAGACTCCACTCCTTACCTTGAAGCTTTTGCAGAAAATAGGGACTAAATACCTTCGGCAGAAAATTTATCGGATACTTTTGAATAAGGACACAGGAGTGTAGCAGGTTCAGCAAGGTGTGAGGCTGAAAGTGCCTCAGGCGGGTATGCAGCACAGTTTCAAGCTTCCTGAACAAGGAAGAAGCACTTGGAGGCAGGTAGTTAAGAGTCCCAAAAGGTGTAATACACGCAGCAATCTGGTCAGTGGTAAGTCTGTCAGCATTGGAAACGAAACCTTCTGCCACTGCATCGAAGATGGGCTTTGAAAGGACCCTGTTTTTGCAGCAATACTGCATGATCTTGCTGACTGTTTGAGGATGCATGGTGAGGAGGGACTTGGGCACATGTGTTTCCAGTGCCTGTGTAAAAATTTGCACTTTTTGCCCGAAGTACAGGAAGGCTTCCAGTACATCTACCAGTTCATGATCTGTGAAATAGGGAACATGCTTCACTGAATGTTTACACAGTGCAGTGATTAAGGGAACTGCCTGGGTCTGACGAAGAACCACCAGTGAATTCAGTATCACACTTGTGAAGTTTGGGCTTAGCTGGGAAACTGTGCGTAAAGTGACACTGTTCAGTTTGTTTAGTAAGTGTTGGCATTGTTTCCCTTCCCTGACAGTCACCTGCAGTATCTTATAAACCATCACGATTTCCCGGGGACTCCACTTCTCAATGTCTTTTTCTTGCATGCGTTTCACAATTTGTTCCAGCACCGCGCAATTTGGGCCTTTCAGCTCAAGCAAACTCTCCCCAAGAGCACACAGATTTTCAGCAGTCAGCTGTCCCTTCCCAAGCCGCTCCTCGCTCTCTGAAAGCAAGTTTACCATCAGCGTGCTCTGCGGATCTATACGTAGCTTTATCAAAGCCTGCAATGCGTTCAACAGTCCAGTGTTTGAGAGCTTTGAGGATTCAAATTCAAACTGCAAGCACAATGCCCTGAAAACTTCATTCTCTAACAGTCTGGGGTTTTTAAGACCATTATCATCCATCTCAACTTCAGAAATCCTCTGCAAGGCTCCTGAGGCCATCGTATCAGACATGACCTCTAGAGAGCTAAGAAAGTAAAAAATCTCTTTTGATGTACAAAGGCTGTTCAACTTCTCAAAAAATAATTGTTCCTCCATCCCCACATTATTTGATTTAGTACAGTTCCTGGTATCTCCACAAAGAGGAACAGTTTCATGAAGAGACAGCGGCTGCATCTGAAGTTGTACATGTTTTTTCCTACAAAACATATACTCAGATTTATCTTTGACACACAGCATCCTCATGGTCACAGAGCTAGAGGTTTGGGGGTTTCGCTGCCCACGGATGAAGCTCAACCTTTTGCTCAGGGTCATCAAAGCAGACCTGCTTGCCGGTGTGCTGGAAGAATACAACTGGAAACTCTTTTGGCTAATCAAAGCCATATTGAATCAGTGGACTCTGAAATGATACCTAGGGGAAGAAAAATAGATATGTATTTGGAACACCGCATCAGGGTCACTAAAATACAAAAAAAAAAAACAAAAAAAAACCAACCCTTTTGGTGTCTGGAAAGACAGGTATGATCCCTCTCCCACGAGCACAACGCAAAGCAAAGAGCAGAGCCCCGCGGGACAGGCTGCCGTGCGCCTCTGCCCCGTGGTCCCGCAAGGACACTCTGGCAGAGGAACGGGGCACGGACACGGACGTCTCCCGGACAGGAGCTGCGCGGCGGCGCTTTGCCCTCCACCCCCGCGGCCAGGGCGGCACCGGCGGGGCCCCTCCATCCCCCTCCGCCCCAGCACCGATTGCTGCCGCTACTGCGGCCGCCGCCCAGGCCGGGGCCGCCCCGCTCCGCCCCGGGGGGCAAC
>VYZT01060981.1:64789-85175 GCA_013400735.1 Pomatostomus ruficeps
TCCAGTTAAACTTGTATCACATAAGTGGAAGAGGCATATCCTGTTCGGAGAGTGCCTAGTGCAGCGAAGCAAGAGCAGTGTGGGCAGCATGTTCATCTGAGAGGAGGTGTGTGCCTGGTTTATGATTGTTCATCTGCAGGTAGGCATGACTGATTTTTCTCTCTCTGAGCAGGCATCACTTAGCAGTTTGTGCACAAAAATCTCATGGTTGATGACAGAGAAGATGTATTCGCAGGGTGAAACTCTTCAGTTTATGCAGTTTGGGTCAAATCGTGATCAAAGGAGTTTATCGATCTATTGTTGACATAATTAACTGTAAGGGAATTAAATAAACTACTGTTTAGTAGCAACAATGCAACAGATACAGTACCAGGCACCTGGAAAATGTCAAAAAATGCCTACAAATACTTAAACAGCTTTCTGTATCTAATTCCAAGGAATTGTCTAATTATGTTCTCTCCCACTGCCGCAAGGATGCATTCACACTGTTGCATATACACGCAGTACCCTGTCTCAGGAAGCCTGCATGTGCATCTCCAGCATCATGTGCTCTTCTGGCCATGTGGGTTTCTCTTGTTTCCGCACGCCGTCTGTGGGAGGCGTGGTTGCTCCAAATTTTTGTCTCTGTGCAATCTACTCGTCCGCTCACCAGTGAAAAAACCTCTCTCCAAGTTCACATACATGCACCAAAAATGCGTGTGGCTACTTTTTACACCCTTTGTTGTTGCTGTGCTAGCTGGAGTAGAAAGCTCACAATGTCTGATGGGAATCCTGGCTGCTCTGCCTGACCTAGGCAGAGGTCATGGCACTGTTAGGGCAGCATCTGACCATGTCAGACCACATCCTGAGTGCTGTTCCTTCTGTTGCCCTCTCCATTCCCCCTGCTATTGGAAACTTCTGTGCTTCTCAAGCATTAACAGCTTCCCAAGCTGACTCTTGTTCTAACAGATTTTTGGTAATGCCTGGGCTGTAAAGTTGTCAGCTCACTCCTCAGCTTTTCTTGGTGTGGTCTTAGTGGGAAGCTGATTCTCTTCCTCCCTTTATGAGGTACGAGAAGGAATATAGTAATGAGTAAGGAAACACCGCTTCACCTTTATGGGTTTCATCCATTTGTGGTTGGGTGATGCCACCTGCTGACAAGAGAGTTAGGTGGAACCACTGCACATGACCAGGATGAATCTGTATTGCCACAGGGATCTGAGGGTATTTAACCTGCATTTATATATAACACTATGTTATATGAATCATCATAACTAGCACAATTCTTTGTATTTCTCTTGGAAAAGGAAGGTGAAAAATCATTTTGTGGGTTGTGTTATTGCATGTGTCTTCTGTGCACGCATACACATGAAACCAGTTACGTAAATGAATTTATTTAAATGTGACTGTTAAGGTAATTAATAATCTTAGGTGATAAATGTAATTAATTTAAAATGAAAAGTAAAATGGAAATATAATAGAAGAAAATACAATGACAACCTCAAAATTTTCTATGAATTACATTTTTCATGTAATTCACATGGGATACAGGCACTCTTAAGAACCTTTCAATTAGTTTTGCTACTTTTGATGTATAATTACGCTTCTAAAAAAATTTCCCATAGGAGAAACCTTCTGCAGTACTGTGGGGAGAAATATCCTGCCGTATCAATGGAGTGCAGTATTCTTACACAGTTGAACTGTGTTTGTTTTCCCTTGAGGTAGAGAAAAAAGAGATGCCTCAAATTATGTAGCCCCAGGTTTCCCTAACTCAGGGTGTCTGGCTAGGACGCCGAATGCTTTCCATAGCTGAGGCTGTGTGGAAGCAATAGCTGGAGTACAACAAACTGGGCCCAGGCATGTGAGAAGTACCTCACGCTGGGAACTGAAAATTGCACAGTAATAATTCGAGGTATTTGAGTTCTACTGCACCTCCTTAGCAATGACAAAATATTGACAGAAAATTAATTTGCAATATCCACGCTAAAGGCATTCTGCTTCTCTCTTATTTACTGCTGCCTGAAGTTACATCTGTTGTGTTCTCTGAGTCAAAATAATGGAAGAAAACTTCGTGCATTCGAATTTTCATGGGACAGGTGAATAGATAAGGATATGCATCTCATGCATCCTGCTGCTCGAGTGGGGCTTGGTGACACCACAGCAGATTTGTCTAAGATTGTTTCTTACTCTTAGGAGAAAAAAGCCCCAAAGAGTCAGTTCGTTCACAGAATCACAGAATTGTCTGAGTTGGAAGGGACCCAGAAGGATCATCGAGTCCAACTCCTCTAAAGTGAATGTCCAATATGGGGATCAAACCCAACACCTTGGTGTTATTAGCACTATGTTCTAACTCAGGGTCAAGTTACACTTGAGAAGCTCCTTTTTTGAAATATGGAATTAAAATCAGCATTTTATGCTCCAAAATACATAATGAAGTGTAAGTCATTCAAACAAAAAGTACTGATTTCAGAAGAGAAGAAACTGAGAATTTTAATTTTTTTCCTCAGGCTTTGTAGTTTGGTTTCACCAGGTCTATGTTTTGTTTCCAAGGGCAGCTCAGGAAAGTGAACAAAGCAGCCACTTACTTGAAATAGAAAATATAAACAATGTGATGAAAATAGAATGTATTTTCATAGAAAGAGGGTTTTTATTGTATTGTTTGCAAACTAGATTCTTGGTATTGGAGACACTGTGGCATTACTGCAGCACCAAGGCAGTACAACGCATAGAACCAACTCCACATTGTCCTTTGCAATCTGATCTGCAAAGCTCACTTGGGAGAAATGGCTTCACTTCAAAGTAGATGCCCCATTTCCAAGTTAAACACCAGTGCTGATATCTTTAACCATCTTTTCTTAATCTCATAAGCGAAGTAAAATCTTGCTGTTCTGCTTACAAGAAATTCACTGTTTAAATTCTTTTTTTCCCCTGCAGTGTCTCTAAAAAAAAAAAATGTGCTGTGAGTCAAAAAGGAGGTTTTTGCTCCTCTATGCAACACAAAAGGGGCAGGCAAAAGCCATAGCTGAGGAAATACGGCAGCAAGCAGGTGCCCATGGATTTGAAGCTGATATGCACTGTTTAAGTGAAATGGATAAGGTGAGATACTGTTTTGAAAAATATGTATTGGAGAACTTCATTCTTCTTCACATGCTTGACTGGTGGCTCTTGATAATCATGAAGGCTAGCAGATGCACCCACCTAAAATGCACCATTTAGTGTCAAATCCTTGTTCCTTTTGAATCAGCAATTTCAGCCAATATTCAGAGTCACTTAATAGCCTTCTGCCAAAGATACAGCTTGTGATTTTTCTTATTAGAACTGTAAATTAATATATCTTTATCTCTCTTCTAATGATGATTCGGTGACTTCTTGAAAACTTTTTATGCTGTAGTGAATGAATTCTGTATTTATAGGTCAGGTCTGCTGTTACTAGAAATGATGGGGTTTTTTCCTTGTTTGTTTGTTTGGGTTTTTTTGGTTCTGTTTCTTTTGTTGCATTGATGTTCTGTGTTCTGTTAACTGTGGGCTCCAGGATGGCCCAGAGCTTTTGTGGGTCTTCTTGTGTTGCTTAGCATATGCACTCATTTCAGTTCCCACAGGACTTGTTCAAGTTATATTCTAGAATGAAATAAAAACTTTGGCTGGAACAATGAAGTGGCTTTTTATTACTTGCTGTTATCCAAGGGTAAGAATGTGAAAACTTAGTTCTGTAACTAAAAGCATTATGGACTGTAATTTCCTTCACAAAGTACTCTCAACTGCATGCCCTCAAACAAAAACATATAAAAAACAAGTAATCAAAACTTGATAGCCTGGTATTTCATATGAGATGAGGAGAAAATAACGTCTAAAAGAGTTTTTTTTTTCATGGACTTGAAAATGTGAGACTTTTTGAGTGAATGTTCAGTGAGTATGTAGCTGAGTGTCGCAAAGAAACTTTTATGCAACCAGCAGGGAATGTGAAGATTCTCCTTGTATTCTTCCATTTAATTTCTTCTGCATTTGACAGGTTTGGAAATTAATTTCAGGAAGGTGCTAGTCAGAACATTTCTTGCTCTGTTATTGGCCTGCCACTTAAAAAATGTATTTTGCCAAATTCGCAGTTTGGCAGAGCTGCGAATTAATGATGAATTGAGAATCTGAGAATTGGGCATCAAGGAGAAAAGTAATATATGCAGCTTTGTAAACTTTATCACATGTAAGCTTCTGGTTTTTTCCCCTACTTGTCAGTTAGAAAGTCTGTCTTTGTGTAGCTGTTGGGTATTTTCAGACCTTGTCATCGGTTGGAGAGATTGCTGTGTAGGTCTGTGGATGGAATAGGTGGTGACAGAGTCAATAATAGTAATGTGATCCTCTTGCCATTTGAAAGTGAATGGTCAAGTATTACTCAGGTCTCAGGAACAGGAACACTGGCTGTTTCCAAGTAGTGTTTCTCACCTACAGTCTCAGGGGTGAGATAAGGTCCTAAATCTTTGTTTGGTTACAGTGATTGCGTTTTATGAAGACTGAAATGAAGTGGAAGTGAGGTACAAGCAGTAAAAAAATCGGAGGCTAAATGGAGATCGTCTTGGGTCACAGTGTGTGTAGTCAGCCTTGGATGAGTTATCTGAATAAGTACATTTGTCATGATATGTATTATTCTGGATAAGACAAACCTGGCTGGCTGATCCCATCCTCTTCTCTCAGCAACTGTACACAGCTTGAGCAGGCCGCTCTCTGCTCTTGTGTGGCATTGCTGTCCTCAGCTGCGGAGAACGTTTGAAGGAAAGAGGAAGAATGAGACAAACCTGAAGCACAAAGGATATAGGAAGAAGTGGAAGGCAGAGTAAAAGACTGTGCAGTTGTGTTAGGTTCTTGCTGGTCTAGTGATGCAGCAGATCTCAGTCATTGACACAAATTATTGCAGAACTGGTGTCACCAAATGGTTTCCAAAAGGTGTCAAAGTTTGCAGATGAGAGTCTGCAGTAGAGTTAGCAAGAATTTAGTGAGCCAATCATGCCTCTGTTCTCATACATCATACTTTCTGAGCTTGTATCTTTTCTGGGTTTTTTATGGAGCTCATTTCAGTGTATATTCTCATGTGATACCAGTAGACCCTTACTTTCTTTACTTCAAGTGTTTGCTTTTGTTTGTAAATGCAGTAGTCACCTGTGGCAATGCACTACAGAAGCTGTTGGATCTGTACTTACCAAATCAGCTGTGGAAGTTTTGAAAATCTGAGTCCTTATTGCAACAGGACCCGTAAGGCCTTTTTTTGTACAACTTACAGTTCAGTTTTGAAAGTCTCAGGATTTTGTGAGTGCTTGGAGTTTGCCTGAACCTGCAAAAGTTCTGTTTGGAACATTTCTGGACCGCAGCTCATTGAAGTCTGGCAAAATACCCAGGGAATATCCTTGCATGTTTACTTTGCTCGCTTGCCCTTCTCTAGGCCTCTGCTACAGGCCACTGTCTGAGGCAGGACTCTGTTCCAGGTAGTAACTTAAGTTTACTGTGCAACTGCTTTTAGGGTCTTCAGGAAAGATTTGGAAACAATGCTACCAGCAAGACCCCTTTATAGTCTAAGTTTCTTTGTATTCCTACCCTTTCTGGGTTGTAGGTGTCAGGTCATTTTTCACATGGCTTGGCAAGGGGATAAAGTTTGAGTGATTTATTGAGGGAGGTGTTTGGAACATAACTCCTCAAAATGTTGAGTTTTGAATTGCAGTCTTGAAACTGCTCTAAGTGAAACACAGCACCTCTTGCCATCTTTATTTTCTCATAGCCCTGTTATTTTTATTAAACTTGGAATGTTGGGAGATTATTTAAACTGCAAACTACAGGGAACAGTAGAAGAAGCTTAGGTTGCTTATAATGGCAAAAAGGAGGCTAAGGAGTGATCTAATAGCAGCCCACATGAGCCAAACTGGGCAACAGGAGGCCTGATAAACTCAGGTTTGACACTAGTGGAGAAGTTCTGCATGGAAGAAGCTGCCCAGGAAAGGGGAATCTCTACCCTTAGGAGTTTTGAAAATTCAGCCAGTTATAGCTGACCAAGTGCAGTGCTGACAGTTAGTTGTTGATGTTTACTGTACTGTATGGACACAAACACATGTACTCGAACTAGGCTGAGGAGCCAAAAAGGAGAGCCAAAAGAGAGAGCCAGTGAGAGAGCCAAAGGAGGGTCCGAAAAAAGGAGAGGGCAGAACCCTCTGACCTTTATTTATATGTTCTTAGAAATCACCGTGGATTGGAGGTAGAAATTACCACCTCTCAATCACACTGGTCAAAGGAAAAATCCATCACATGTCTCTGCCTAGGAGAATGGAATGAAAACAACAAGGACAGTTAGCAAAAACATGGCCATGTTTACAACAGCATGCGTGAAAAAGTATTACAACAAAAAAAAAACATTAAAAAACTGCAAAACTCAAAACAACAGTTAGTCCCACTTGGGGCATGCTGTGGGATCAGATGGCCTCCTGAGGTCGCTCCCAAGCAAGGGAGTGACGCTGTGTTTCCCGTGGGTCACTGCCCACAGGCCATAGTAGGGGTGCTCTGAGAGTGATTTGTGCGGGTGACCTGACCAACAGCATGCTGACACAGCGCTGCAGTCTGCTAAAGATGCGAAAGTCAAAGATTCTGAGGGCTTTTTTACTTGAGAAGTAATAAATGACTGCATGAGATCTGAGTTTATGACACACAGTTCCTACTACAGGCAGTTCTTGTCAACCTGGTATAGGGGGAGTAGTGAAACTGAGAAACGTGGGAGACCAGTGTTAACAAAGGAGAGAGAAGTGAATTGGGGGCAGGATGAACGGGCCAAAATTAATCTGACTGTAAACCATGGTGACTGATGATCGCTCTTCAGAACTACCTTAGTTCCCCCAAAAGCACTGGGGGTTTTTTGGATGTGATGATCTCAAAGGTCTTTTCCAGCCCTAGTTAATTCTGTGGTACTGCAATTCTATACCATAGAAGTTATCAGACAGGACCAAATGATACTTAATGAAACTTAGAAATGATCACTGAAGTTTGTATGGCAACACCGCACTTATCTGTGTGAAATCATGAGGATTATGGCTGTGTGATTGTGGTCAGATATACAAAAATACTTTTTCCACATGACAAATGAAATACTGTAGGAACTGTGTATTTTAGCTGTCTCAGTGCAGTTGTGAAGTATTCTTTGTATGTGTTCTAGCCTGCCCAAAACGCTGCCCTTGGACATTTGTGTATGGAACCATAGGATATTTCAAGTTGGAAGGGGCTTCATGAGGTCATCTTGCAGCAAGGTTAGATGAGGTCAGAGCAGGTTCCTCAGGGCTTTATTCATTCTGCTCTTGAAAACTCCAGATAAGATCGTAAGTTGCATCCCCAAAATGACTTGTAATTACTTGAAAGTCTTTCTGTGGCTTAAGATAGGTAAAATGAGATTAAATGTTGTTTTTGTGTGTATCCTTGGGAAGGGGAAGGGTGGGAGATAGAGTATCTAAGGCCACAAATATGTATCAAATGGCACTTTGTAACTTAACTTGTTCTATTGCTTGTAGTATAACCTGGAAACAGAAAAGGATCCTGTAGTTATTGTTATTTCCACTACTGGGACGGGAGACCCACCAGACACTGCCCGCAAGTTTGTGAAGAAAATTCAAGACAAGACCTTGCCTCCTGACCATTTCGCACATCTCCAGTATGGATTGCTAGGTGACTTAGTATTTTCTGTTTTATTGCAGAACTTGTCTGTCAGTGAATTATTTGTATATTTTTTACTTCTGAATAGGTGGTTTGGGCTTTTTAAAGTGCTTATAAAACATTTATCTTTATAAACAGCAGTTTTATGTAATGTCTTCTATGAGCAATAAAGGCAAAACATCACAGAAATTATCTGAATGTAAACTACCAATGTAATTTTTTATAGCTTAATTTTCTTTGCATAAAAACCATATGATATAAGCTATCTATAACTGTTTGAAGTTTAAACTTCACATCAAGTCTCTGTATAGATTAGTAAACTAGATTAGTTTACCTGACTGTGTATGTCATTTGGCATTTTTCTCTACAGAGGGAAAGGCAGTATAGAATGTTCTTAGAAGTAAAAACTTTAAATCTTCCCATCCCTTTAAATTTGCAATGGTATTTTAGTTTTGAATGTTGTACTCATCAAGAGAAGGAATGCACCTTCAGCTTAAAGATGGATAAGCAAAATGCATTTATATATCTTGTGCTGATGGGAGGGTTAGTTTGTTGAGTTTTCAAATTTTATTTATAAACAAACTCCAGAAATGTCTATTTACACTGAGGTTATTTTTACCTGACAAGTTTAAGTTGACAGATGGGAGTGAGGAAACTTCTACGTTTCTAATAAGGAAGGGACCCATTAGAAGGAAATTTCAACTGAATATATAACGTGGAAGTCTGAACTATATGCCTCCTAATCAGGTAGCATTTTGAGAAGCTGTTACGCTGTTGCCTAGTTACACATTACAGTTTGTGAAGTGGTCACGTTTTTCATAGCTGACTGCATGCCTGTGTGTGTGTAGAAAGATAAGTATTGTGTTAACATTGAATTTTACTGTAGCAGAAATATGGCACTCCCCAGGCAGGCCTGCTAGGCCGAGGGCCTGAAGGAGAGCCACACAAGAACACACACAGACGCAGCAGGAGAGAGAGCAGGAAGAGAGAGGGCAGAGCCCTCCGACTTTATTTATATGTTTTCACACATCACCGTGGATTGGAGGTAGAAATCACCACCTCCTATAATCCACTTGGTCAAAGTATTTGTTAATTATATTTCTCTATCCGGTATACCGGAATTCGTAAACACAGATACAATTTAGGAAAACATAGATAATAGAGAGAAAACAAGTCATGGCCATGACAGAGAAAATCTAACAAGAAAACACTGAACACTGCAAAGTCAGGGCAACACAGAAATTATTATGGTGCCTACATTGCAACATGATTCAAGTTTAACAAGTTATCAGTCTTAAAATACGTTCATGATATTCACCTCAACTGGTCCAATTAAATGTTTGCTCCAAGGACTGCACTTGAGGGAAAGCAGAAGTCCTCTTAAAAGGAAAAAAAAAAGGCTGTTATAAGGAGAGAGGAATGGTCCCTAATTATGTGGCATCATGGTTTAACCCCAGCCAGCAACCAAGCCCCACCCAGCTGCTGTCTTACTCCCCCATCCCCTCCCTGGTGGTATGAAGGAGAGAATAGGAAGGGTAAAAGTGATAAAACTCAGGGGTTGAGATAATGACAGTTTAATAGGGAATCAAAAGCCATGAGCACATGGAAAACAAAACAAGGAATTCATTCACCCTTCTCCATGGGCAGGCAGGTGTTGCAGCCATCTCCAGCAGAGCAGAGCTCCATCATGTAGGCTGCTCCATCCATAGCAGTGATTTGGGAAAAGAAATCACAGAATGCCATCACTCCTTATGTCCTGCCCTGCCCTCTTTCCCCAGCTTTATGTGCTGGGCAAGTTGCCATGTGGTGTGGGATGGCCCTTTGGTCATTCTGCTGAGGTCATCTGTCCCAGCCGTGTCCACTTTGTGCACCCCCAGCCTCCTTGCTGGTGTGCTGAGGTGAGGAGAGGAGCAGGAAAGGCCTTGGCTCTGTGTAAGTGCTGCTCAGCACGTCCCTGAGTTATCAACACTGCTTCCAGCACAAACCAAAATACAGCCCCATAGTAGATGTGGTGAGGAACCTGCACTGTTCCAGCCCAAACCAGCACAAGTGGAAATAATAAAGATCCAGTGGTTTGAAACTGCACACAAGAAAGGATCAGGCTGCGAAAAATTCCGCCAGCAATAGTGAACCAGTGGTGTGGATTACTTAGAGAATTTCTGAAGGCTGCCTAAAACCAATGGCCTTTAGGATTGTTAGACAAGCATCTCTAAAGGATGATTGATCACTTCCAGGGTGGGTCAGTGATTTAGTTGACCTCTTAAAATCGCAGATCTTCCGTGGACAGTGCACTGACTGTTCAACTGTTAATTAACAGCATCTTCATCTAAAACAGCTTCACCGCAGGTAAGGGGCAGAAAATCCAGTGCAGGTGAAACAAGATCTGCAAAGAAATTTTTGATTCCTGAGGAGGAAGTTGTTGGACTGTATTCTGTCATGCAGATTTTCCAGCTTTCATCTCACTTAAAATCACTGCTATGTTTGATCTTTTTTCTTTCCAAGTTTCCAATATTTTTTAATTTCTTTAGCTACTCCCTCCCTTATGTTGCTGACATTATTAACAACTTAATCCTGAAAGTGGGATTATTTCTTTTTGTAATTTACACATAGTTTATGTGCATTACTCTTTTTAATTATTTACCTTCCTTACAGTTTTCTTGTTAGAGGAATTTTGTATTTTTAAAAACCTCACACTAAAGCAGTGTTCTTCTGAAATGTGAAATATTGAAAGCAAAGTGTTTTCAGAGTGTTTTCTCTGCCTTACATTTGGGAAAGAGGAGCCACTTTTTCAGCTGTATTTTGGGATAAACAGAATTTTATTTGAAATTTATATACACATATGTGTTTTTCCATGGAGCATCTGAATAATACACTTACATGGACAAGTATATATATAGATATATGATTATATTTGTCATAGAATCATAGAAGGCCTGTGTTGGAAGGGACTTTAAAGGTCCTCTAGTTCCAACCCCCCTGCCATGGACAGGGACACCTTTCACTAGACAGGTTGCTCAGTGCTCCATCCAACCTGACCCTGAACACTTCCAGGAATGGGGCATCCACAACATCTTTGGGCAACCTGCTTCAGTGCCTCACCACCTTCACAGTAAAGAATTTCTTGCTGACATCTAATCTAAATGTACTGCCTTTCAGTTTGAAGCCATTCTGTGGTAACGCAGATTCTTTCCCATGGGAATTTTTCTCTTCTTCTTCCTGTGTTTTATAAATGAAGATAAAGTTTAGATGTTATTGAAACGGTCTCTGGAAAACATGGGCAGTCCTAGCCTGGCCAATCGGCCTAGGGGGAGGTTTTGGATTGACCCAATCCATACGACGTTTGAAAAGTCTATATAAGTTTTATAATTAAATAATAAATTCAGATTTATGCCACTTGACCGTCTCGATTTCTTCACTCGGCTAGCGGCTCAACAGCGACACCATTCCTCCCTGTCCTGTCACCACATGTCCTTGTAAAAATTCCCTGTCTTTCCTGTGGGCTCCCTTCAGGTGCTGAAAAGCCACAATTAGGTCGCTCCAAAGCCTTCTCTTTTCTAGGCTGAACAAACCCAATTCTCTCAGCCTTTCCACCTGTGAGAAGTGCTCCATCCCTCTAATCATCTTAGTGCCCTCCTGTGGATGTGCTCCAACATACCAGAATCTTCTGCTTGCCTGCAAGAAAAGTCTGTCCTGTCTTTTCTGTGTAGCCTGGGTGGCTGCCTGACTGACACAATTCCTCTTTCCTTGAATTTGCTAGGTCTGGGAGATTCCGAGTACATGTTCTTTTGTAATGGTGGAAGGACAGTAGACCGACGGCTGCAAGAACTTGGTGCCCAGCACTTCTATGGCACAGGATTAGCAGATGACTGTGTAGGGTAAGAGCTGAATTGTATTTTTCATTTGGATTTTATTTCTTCAAGGTGCAATATTTGCACAGGCATTTGGCTAAATATTCTGAACTGTTTGAAGTCCACTGAACCTGTATACTCAGCACCTCATATAAATGAGTTCTGCCTGAGCACAGTATGCCTATTCAATCTCAATTGCCATTAAGTAAAAGTTCAATTTTAAAGGGTGAGGAAACATTTGTAATATCTGGAAAAATAGTAATTAGCAGTTTCAGAAATGAAATAAGTCAGAGGAAGTGGAGGGGTTTGAAAATGTAGTCTGGTTTTTCTTTTTTCTTTTTTATTCTTTATTTTTCTCTTGGGGTTGGGCAGAGGATCACTTTAGGGGAATTATGTAAGCAGATTTTTCTGTTTGCTGTAGAGGAATTATGTAAGAAAACAACTCCCTGTTCTGCTGCTCCTTCAGGCCGGTAGGCTGCAGTCTTGGCTTAGTTATTTTGAACTGCTGCTTATATTGGTTCTGTGCATGACGATGCAAGGCAATTGAACACAAGCATTGTCATAACCATAAAACTTATCTCATGTGTTGTAAAATAATAAAAATGGGCCATTAGTGTAAGCTATTGATGTTGCTGTTGCACAATGAAAAGTTGCATATTTTGCTGCCATTCCTTCAACTCTCTCTGTCATAAAGTTCAGCATATGAAAATAAAAATGAGAAACTGGAAGACAAGCAAGGCTGTTACACATTTTAGACTCCATAAATTTACATAGTGATAACAGCTAAATAATTTTTTTTGACAAAGAAGTAATCCTGGTAACAGCTGCAGATATATATTAAAAATGGAAAAGTGAATAGTGGTTTTTGTGTTCGTGGTCTTTCATTATTTGTAAATTAACAATCCAGGAAGTCACAATAATTTATCCGTGCATTTCTTCTCTTTTTTCTCCTCTTTTTTCCCAGTTTGGAATTAGTGGTTGATCCTTGGATTGATGGACTTTGGCTTGCCCTCAAGGAAGCACTGCAATTGCAGAAAAAGAAAGAAAATATGAACAATGCTGTTTCCAGCTCTCTCTCTCCAGCTCCACATGCTGTTCATGAACTAAACTTAAGCTCCAAAGTACAGAACTTAAAACTAGAAGATGAGGGAGCAAGGGGTTCTGATGTTCTGTCACAGAAACTGGATGACAGCAATCTTGTGGCTCCAGCTAGGGACACCGAACCTTCACTTGTTCATTCTGTCTCTCCTGTCTCTCAGTGTGCTCTTAATATTCCTGCCCTGCCACCAGAATATATAGAGGTGCAGTTTCAGGGCACCCAGGGTGAGGTAAGGACTTCCCTTTGAGTGGTGGAAGCCTCTAGCTCTCGTAGGACTAGGAGTGTATGCTCCTACATAAGGCTCAGAAGAGCAAGTGGATGCTTACATGAAGGAGATATGTCCCTGAATGCAGGAGGCTTTTGAATTTTAAGTAAAAAGTCCATTTATATTGAATGTAGCTGCCACCATATGGGTTATGGACACTTATGTCAAGATATAATTCAGCTAAACAGTAATTTGGTATTGCACTGTCACGAAAGCAAGAACTCAAATCCTCTGTGGCATATGTTATAACAGTGAAAACGTCTTGCTGTAGTGAGGAGTACAGTATAGATTCTTTTCAAATTTTTAGTGCTTTCAGAATGCACTGAGAGGCTGTAAAATTGCTCAAAATCTTGCTGCATACTAAATAACAGAGAAAGTTAACATTGTGAAAGCATGGTCATTATTTTACTATGGGAGATGAAAGATGAACTTTAGATCAAAAGCTGGTATGGTTTTCATGTGAAGCCATGTTGAACAAAGACCTGCTGTAGTACTAAGAGAAGAATTAGCATGAGCTGGGAATCCTCTCGAGTTGGCAAGAGTGACTCAAACTTCTCTGGTTGCTTGCAGAGAACAGATCCTTCAGTCATGAAGGAAGCAGTGAAGCCTGGCTGCTCCTTAAATGACGGGGAGCCAGGAGCTGAGTGTGGTAGCACAGCCAGCATTGTTCCCCACTGCCCAAGCAGTGCCAACCAGGAGGTGGCAGCCAGGATCAGCCAAGAGTGCGGATCATCAGGCAAGTTTGTGGGAATCAGGCAGCTTTGCACCCAAGCCAAGTAATCGGTGTCAAGATCCAGGCCTGGATCAACAGGATCTGTGCCCAGTCCATGGACGTGGTTGTGGTTGAGCTGCACACCAGTAATGCTGTAATGCAGCTCAGGCAAGGACTGAATAACCAGTACTGAGCTGAGATGGGGTGCCTGGGCCCAGTCCCCTGGTGTGGCTGCTCATGATCCTGAAAGCCCTTTAGTGTCCTGTGGACTCCGACACTCTCTCTGTTGAGACTGTCAATGGGAATGCTGAGAGAATCACTTAGTCTAGCTAATACAGTTATGTAAAAGTGTATGGATTTAAACACTGGATAATTTCATTTTTCTTTTAAACCTCATATTGTTGGTTTTGCTTGGGTTGTTGAATTTAATAATACAAATTAAATACTTCTAGGTTTATGATTTAGAAGTACTCTTCTATTAAAGACTAATAGTTGTGTTGAATGTGCTGCTACAGTCCTTAAGAGAGCCCATTTTCTTAAAGTGATTGTATATTCAGGCTGATCTCTGAAATAGTTCATCAGGTTCTAATACTGATGCCTTAACTTTTCTGTATGTAGAAAAAAAAGTTAATTTTGCTTTTGAACAGCAAATGGAAAAAACTGAATCTGCTAATCTGGAACTCAGTGGCAGATTAAGGATTATAGCACAGATTTCAGGTATAAAACAGGGTGGTTGTCTCAAGGCCTGAAAAGAATCAAATGCACATTTGTGTTTTTTTCCTTTGGAACTATTTTTGACATTGTTGGCTAGACCTTGTCAACAATTAGGTGCTGTGTAGAGTCATGTTTGGTTTTGCAGGTATCACACAATTAATGTCCTGGGTTTGGTATCTCACATCACAACAAGAGCTGTGGGTATTTTTTGCCAAGCACAGCTGAAGTTGGTGTGTCTTGAAATGCATCCAGTTGAGGTTGGGATATCTCCAAACAGAGACTCCCCTCCATTTAAAGAAGGCCTGGTACAGGATCTCTCCAGTTACTTAAATGATCTTGTCTTGGGTGGTTGAGTCTTAGGGCTGAATTAACAAGCTGCTGCATACTAATAGCAGAGCAGCAGTGGTCTTAAGCATTTGTGGGAAATGTAAGATAATACAATTTAGCTTAAATCTTGATTTCATTATGCCTTGAATTTGACTTGGAGGGAATACCAATTACCATGGTCCAGCTGCTGCACAATGGCTTGATATGGCCTAATCCATTAATCACTATGTCAAAATCTTAAGAGAACAAAGAAACTTCCAACACTTGGTCTCAAGTGGTTCTCTTGTCTCCTTTTTTAAATTGGAAATCTTCAGATTAACGAATATTCTCTTATTGGTAGGATGATTCTTTTACATTTGGCAGAGTATTGTTAGAGGCATTTGGTAGCCCTTCTGCCGCTTCTTATTTTTGTCTGCATTGATCTCAAATGAAACTTGCTGACCATAGTGGTGGAGAAATGAGGGCTGTAGTCTGATCCTCACGTGACAGCCATTGACATATGTGATCTGGAACTGTTCTTGGTGCCCACTTGTCATACGTGGGACACATTCTGACCTGTGTAGAAATGTTGTGTTATGCTGCTGTCGTTTACAGTGGGGTTTGCTAATTAGCTCTAATTTAAAACTCCTCTTATTAGTTGCCTGTAACAGTAGCATTATATTGAGCCCAAAATCTGAAGCTGTAAACCTGCAATGATGTAACTTCTGTTCTTATGTCCATTTTCTATACCTAGCAATCCTTTAATTAGGCAGGAGTTTTCTGGGGTTTAACATAAATGCTGTTCTCTAATTGGCTATTTTCAAGGCAGTTTTTGAAAAATGAAACAGCTCACTGCATTTGATAATAATGTAGGCCCATTACACTGTTCAAGCCTACTGACTTTTTATAATTGAATATGTGCCAGTTATTGCTTAGATGTGATTTTTTAAAAAAGAAGAGCAAAACACTCTACGTATGTAGAAGATTCGTGTGTTTCCTTATTGTTTTGTTTTCTGAGATTGTTTCAAAAAATCCCCATACCAACACCAATTCCTGTATGTCATGGTAAGGTGTCATAAAGCTGATTTGCGTTTTTACTGTAAGTTTTTGTGTCGTCTTTTTCAGAACCCGCATCTGTCTTCACTTATCTCAGAGGGAACAACCTTTGAAGTGCCAGTCACAAAAGCAGTTCAGCTCACTAGAGAAGATGCGATAAAAACTGCATTGCTCCTAGAGCTTGATATTGCAGTAAGTTGGTGATGGCTTTTTCTTTAGTGGGTTAAAATAAAGCATGAAGAGCACGTGTGTTATGCATAATAACTATGGGGAAAAATTATTTATTTGACTGTTTAAAAAGAAAAAATCATTCTCTGTACAATAGGATGTCAGCTTATGCTGATCCATTTTGTAAATGTAAAGATTGATTTATTCACTGAAAAATGGGACTCTGTGGAAGTCAAAACAGGAACAAAGTGCCAAGTTAATTTCTTTATATCATGTTGAGCGATATGAAGGGAATTTTCAGTGGAGAAAGGCAATCAGGGAATATTGAAAATTAATAATCTTTCAGTTTATGAGTATACAATTTGAAGAATATTCAGAAACTGTAAAGTAAATTGTGACTGTTCATTATGGTGGGTAATCTACACAAGTAGTAATTTGACTAATAGTATCAAGTGATAGGAATTGTTAGCTCTTGAACACTGTTTCTGCCTCTGACATGCATTTGCTCTGTCTCGTTAACCTGCTACTCAAACCGTCAACCTCAGTTACCCTCCGTTAAAAAACTGGTTTCGTTTATTCAGTGAAGAACATATTTTGTACTGGTTTGAACATGAAAGGCAGGCAGAGAGTGCTCGATATTACTTGATAAGAAATCTTTAAAAGGAAAGGATGTTGCTTTTGAGTGTTTTCCCAAATTTATAGAATATTGTTGCTCTGAGCTTGCAGTGTTTCAGTGTTTTTCCTTTTGTACATATTATTAGATCTTTCTTGTAAACATGGCCATGTTTCCTTAGCTACTATCTGTTCTTTTCCTATGTTTGTGAATTCCAGTATACTGGGCGGAGAAATATGATTGACAAATACTTTGACCAAGTGGATTATAGGAGGTGGTGATTTCTACCTCCAATCCACAGTGATGTGTAAAAACATATAAATAAAAGTCAGAGGGTTCTGCCCTCTCTCTTTCTGCCCTCTCCGTCTGCCGTGTCTGTGTAGTTCCTTGTGTAGCTCTCCTTGGGGCCTTCTCGGCCTAGTAGGCTGGCCTGACGAGTGCTACAACATATTACTTTGGGGATATTGTGATTTTTGGCAGTACCTTCTGCTGGACTCCCTTAGCCTAATCTGTCTCAATATACAGGAGACATCTTTAAATCTCAGTTACAAATAGACTCTATTAAGTTTTGAGCGCTTGATTCCCTGAGCGATGTGGTTTTTTACATGTGTGTGTATGTATAAATGCATTCTCTCATCAGCACCCACTGAAAATGTAAGCATTTTCTTGCTTTTTTCACCCAACTTTCTTGTCAGTCTGTGTGTGCAGGTCACTCACCTCATGCACAAGGGAAACGTAGTGATGGAAGTTTAATTCTGCATGTTCCTTTAAAAGGCAGAAGCCTGAGTTGCACATAAGAATATCGGGCAACTAAGTAGAATCTAGGTCTTAAGATTTGAATTTTCACTGTGTTCTTGTCTGGCTATTTTTCTTTTTTTCCTCCAGAAAATAAAAGCAATTATGGTCATTTCTGTCACATTCATCAAATAGTTTAACCAGCAAATATTCTTTTAGTGATGATATATCTCTATAAAAAGTTCCATTAATTATGAGGACTTCATTTCTCAAAACAGAAAATGTAGTACATCAGTAATTAATGATCTGGGCTGATTATATAACACAACCTTTTAATATGTATTTATTTTCCTTCTGTTTGGGCTGCTCGGCAGTTCTCATTAAAGAGTGTCCAAATATTTAAACCAGATAAGGAAAGAGTTATTCTAATTAGTAAGGTTAAGCCTGGAAAGAAAACATGACTATTTCATTTCTGATGTGCTCAGAACAGCAAAGTGTTCGTAAAGAGTAAAAGAATATTTGACTTACTGTGAGCACAATAGTAGGAAGATTGTGGTCAGGAATGGGAATGCCTTGGCTTGTGATAAGATTTAAAAGAAATATTTCATGTTTTAAAACAGGATACAACCTTTGAGTACCAACCTGGAGATGCCTTCTGTGTACTATGTCCCAACAATGCCAGTGAAGTGGAAGAGCTTCTTCACATTTTGGGACTTTCTGAGAAAGGAGATGACTTTGTTTGTGTCAAGGTTAAGCAGGGCACTAAAAAGAAAGGTATGGCATGATGTACTGCTCATGGCTGTGTTGGTAGGAGTTGGTGTGCATAGTTTTGAACATTTTTACCTTTAGTACGGGAACCCAGCTGTGTTTTCATGGAGGCATGTTGGAAGTCACAGCGATGTGTTAAAAAAGAGGATGCATAAAAATGCTGCTGCCGGCTTTTCTGTAGATGAGTAGATGAGCTCTTGACTGGGAACTGCAGCCTGACATTGGCATTCATCCATCTCGTTCTTACTGTGTGCTCCTTCATGTTTATGGAGATAAGGCTGTAATCACATAACCTTACAATCCCCCACTTGAAAGTAAAATCTCCTTGCCCAACATTGCATGTCAGTCTGGTTTACATCCTAAGAGGGCTGCACTCCTCAAGGACAAGCCTTAGTGCTGTTGCACAGTGCCTTTTAACGAGCTTGTAGGTCTGTGGATGTGTTCTGCTGAGTCTTATGATGCCATGCTTCAGCATGAGTAGCTGCAGGTTCAGAGGGAGCCTGTGCACTGCTGGGCCTGTGTGAATTACTCCGTTCTTGCGTTGCACTCGGTGTCTTAGTGGTCCTGCTGAATCATGCCTTTATTTCCACAGGATGGTGTAGGGCTCTTTGTTGTTCTGGTCTGCAGTAAATCAGTTCTCAGTGAGATTCCCTGCAGTAAATCAGTTCTCAGTGAGATTCCCTGCATCTCTGAGGGCTACACAAGTTGTGCATTAAGTGTGAGATGTGTGATGCCACTTTCATATAAAAAAGATTTGCGTTTTACTTTGTTTTTGTTTTGTTTTCTCTCACTGAACTAGGAGCATCTCGTCCACAACACATCCCTGAAAGAAGCACTCTGAAATTCATTCTAAAATGGTGTCTGGAAATTAGAGCAATTCCCAAAAAGGTGTTTATGTGTTTTTTCTTTTGAAGAGAAATGAGTAATGCTATGCTGTATGTGCTCTTACAGATCTGTCCTTGCTTTGTGTGTAGTTATGGTATCTTTTAGTGAATAAGGATTGTCAGTTTGTGTGCTTCTCTTTGTACTTTACTCTGAGAAATGTCGCTTCTGGTACTTTGTCTGGCAGACATTCCTGTCCTGCAGTATCTTGATTCATGACTGGCCTGGAAGCAAGCAGAAAGGTAGCAGATAACTTGGTACCAGATAACTGGGAAGGCTGACTGAACCTGGCCCCATAGTCCTTTTAAAGAAATCATTTTTTCGAATCAGAGGGAAGCACATCTGTCCAGTTCTGTCGCTAAAAAGACACACGTTGCTGTGTGCAGATACTCCACAGTGTCCTTTGCATCAGCTCAGTTGGTCAGAGCATGGTGCTGGTAACCCCATGTGGGCCATTCATTAAGAGTTGGAGTCTGTGATCCTTGTGGGCCCCTTCCAACTCAGAATGTTCGGTGAAATCTGTGAAATTTTAAAGCTTTTCTTTAACATTTCAGTAACCTAGCAGAATTCAAAGGAAGATTTTTGCTTGTATAGTATTTGTTCTCACAACATGTATATGTTGTTTTCCTTTCATTCTGTGCATGTAAAAAATTCAGACTTGTAAGTAAAAATGCATCTGTATTTCTGGTGTTGTCAAAACATATTTTAAAGATAGCTTTTTATGAAGGATGAAGCTGAACAATTGTGTGGTCAGGTCTCTGAGGGAAATCAGTTTTTGCAAAGACCTTTTTACTCAATTTAGTGGATTTTGCAGCAGAAGAGAATCTTCCTGTTGTTTCAACCTTTTCAAAACTGCATTTAAGGATTTTGAAAATCCATCTCAGCAATAAGAGTAGGCAGAGAGTAGTGGCTCGGGAATATTACCGAACCCAGTTTTTATAACCTCTCTGCTGTGTTAACTGTTCCGCCTAAAATGTGTTCTATGTAACTCCATACTCAAAACTTTTGTCTGGAAGCTCTGTGGTTGAGTACACTCACATTATTTTCCAAGTATTCCTTTGCAGAATGTGCCATCTGATTGCACTTGGTGTTTTCTATCACTTTTCTTTCAAGCACTGTGTCTATTTCCACCTTAAATTTTGGAAAAAAACTTGTAACTATTTACGTCTGATTTTCACTTTATCTTACAGTGCTCAATTTAATTTTCCTTTAAGAAAAGTTTACAGTACCGTTATGTAGGCATAAAGTATAAAATAAAACACCACAAATATATTTACATGACTTATTAAATACTGTACTTTATTTATAGTCATACCTCTTCTAAGAGTCTTGTTATCCATTTTCTGGCTTCTGTAACTTAGCAAATGGTGTTTTGTCTTGACTTCAGTTGTGTTATGGAGCTGCCTAACTAAAGTGTAAATACAGGCAATAAGAATACCTTTCAAAAATCTGGAATTTGGGGGAGAATGGCTTGTGCCTGTTTTTTTGTCTCTTCCTCGCTCAGGCTAAGTAGGATTTTCTGACCTGCTAGCTTGTTGCAGACGTTAGAAGACCAATAAAAAAAAAAAAA
>VYZT01060983.1:0-26457 GCA_013400735.1 Pomatostomus ruficeps
TATGAAAGTATCTCAAAGCAACCATTACTATAATGCAAGGTCCATCTTCTCTCAAAGGACAAAGAGCAAGCCCCTAATCATCTTATGGAACAATTAACAAACACTCCCCTGGGAGAAGATGGATGCACACACTCACCCTGGTGAAGCAGCTTGAAGTCTGTGCTGTCCAGCTCCCTTACACTCTTGCTCCGCAGCTGCACCAGGAAAAGAAGGCTCAGCAAAACAGGCAGGTTCCTGTTAGCTAAGAAGGGCACAGACAGCTTAGCTTGTCAGTGAACTCTAAAGTGTTGTACCTTAAAGTGTATCAGGAATTGTCAATGTTCTGACTCCGGAATGAGGATGGGTTAGGGGATGAAGTATTCCCTTTTTACACACACACACAGCCCCAACTTCATTCTTATCTCTACAATTCCCTCTGGATCAGGTCCCCCTTCTGCCACTGTGGGCCAGCCTGAGTTACACCTGTATCCTGCCAACACCATTTTAGGAGCAACTAAAGAAGGGGGGGAAAAAGAGGCTAGGGTCACTGACACCCATCATGGGCCATGTAGGGAACAAGTTCCTTACACTTTGAAATTGATACTGCTAATAAGCTAGAAGTCATTAACCCTTTTCAGGCTGCTTTCTTCCTGCCCACTTGACCATCACTGGCAGCCCACACTTTTGACAGCAGCCCAGGTGCACAGCGTTTGTTCTCCTCCATCTTGTGAGACCGGAAAAATGCTGTCCATCCCATCCCACAGGGCAGAGCAGAGACAGTAGAAGTGAGAACCCCACACAGCAGGTCTGTATGTAAGGAAAATGGGGCTACTTAGACCACCACCCCCCCAGGGCAACTCTCTCCTTATTTACTCTTTTGCAGTGCTGTGAACAGGTGAAGATTTTGTATTGTATACAGCTATACCTACAGCAAGTAACTATCACCTCCAGAAAATGTTTTCACAAAGGCTTGTGAGTTTTGAGTTTTGAGGAAGAGACATTTATGGGTGTCTTTAATGTTAGCATATTCCTGATGGAGTCACACTGTTGGGCCTCTTTCTTGTCTAAAAATATGCTACTGTTTGAAACAGGGATGCAGATCCTCCGGACTTAACTACCCCAGGCCTCACAGAGAGCTGCCTTTGTGCTGGGAGACAAGGATGTCTGTCTCCAGAGTACATCTGGTGTTTGACTTTCTGAATGGGTTGCCAGGATCTCAGTTAACAAGTTCAAGATGCAGTATGAAGAAGAGCTATGCATACTAGTGGCAGAAGAAGGGCTCAAATCTTGCAAAAGCTTCTCTAGCTCAGTGTCCTACCTCCATCACCAGTGGTTTGGAGAATTAGGTCTGACTCCCACTATAAGAAATGGATAATTTGCCTCCCCACAGCTCCTGGCACCCCTAGATCAGTGACAGAGGGACATGAAAAGTTCAAATGTGCACAATTCCAAACAAGATCAGCTCTAGCAGATCTTGTAGGCTCATGCTCTACCATGCTCCTGTTTTCAATGTCCCTTCTCTTCTCCAGCCTACCGGCTTTGCTGGAGGTAAGGCAAAAACACTTTCCTTCTTGTCGCCTCCATCCCAACTGCTGCACAACAAAACACTTGAAATAGAGCAAAGCTGTTAAAAGCATCAGTGGCCCCCTCCGTAACAAGTAAAAGCTGTGCTGAGTCCCTATCCTAAAGGAGCCAAGGACATCCGAGCACTGCTCCCTCTTTCAGTTCAAGCTCACAGACTGCTTTGCACAGCACCTTTCATAGTGGGACAAGAGTTCCAACATCACAGACAGAGCTAGTAAGGAAAACAAGGATTTCCCCCAAATCACAGCCTTGCTCTCTTTGAGAGATTTAAGAGAGTAATGAGATCTGGTGATACCACAGTCCCTGTTTGGGGATCAATATCATGAATGATTCAATCCTTGCTCCTGGTCTCTGTGTCCTGGGAACTGTGTACACTCAGGCACACCCAGCCATTTTGCACAAAGAGGCAAAAAGGAGGATGCCTTTCAGCCACCAGTTGGGCCCCTACTCAAGCAGGAACATTTACCAGCACAGCTCTCCATCTGAACACTGGCAATAGTATACAAGAACCTTGCCTTGGTTTAACAATCACAGTTTGAAGCCAGAACAACCTAAATTAGAAAAGAAAAGGCTCTCACTTCAACAGGAATCTCTGAAAAAGGAAACTAAATCAGTACAGTTCTGTCCATAAAATCTTCTCATGCAGGTAAGTACTGAAGCTACATCAGCAGTTCAAAACCACTCTATCCCAAAATGTGTCCCTACAGCTAGTTAATCTTACAGCAAGACCAAGTCACAGAGGTGGGGTCACCTTGTATGGTGGCCGAGCTGCTCTCTACCAACAGTTGCTGCAGGATCTGTAAAAATCGGCTCCGAAGGAGGTCACAAACAAGGACATCCTCATTTCTTTCCAGGAAGGTCCTTAGAGTCATCAACACCTTCCAAGCCACCTCTACAGAGCTTGAGCAGACCAGGTCCTGCAAAGGAAGAAATGCACACATTACCTTTCTACCCTTATTAGGCAGAAGTCACTGCTACTTAATACCATTATGCTAATCTGGTGCCTTGGGAAACAGTCTAATAAAGCACCATTCAGATTAAGTATGTCCTGATTAAATACAGAACTGAATAAAGCAGAAGAACTCATGTCTTTTAGGCACTTCTGAGTAATATCCCATTTAAAGAATGATTTGGCTCTGTAAGTGCAGGGCTAACACACATTTAAGGTCACAGTTTAAGAGAAGTGAGACCTAAACAAGAGAACAGAGTCTCTGGCACCTCTGCTCTCCTTGTTGTTTTGAAAAATCAGCTTGCGTATTAAAATGCTTGCCTAAAATCAAGTTTATGAGTCAGTCCATAGTTCCTAACTTTCAAAAGTCTGGCAGCCTTGTATGTGCAGTAGCAGCATAACAGCTAAACTGTATGAAACGTACGTAAGCCAGGCAAGCAATCACTTGATCACAGGAAAGGAAAGTCATATACAGAACTCACAAATCTGCTTCTTGACTATAGAGCTCTGTCTGGAGTCTCTGAGCTGAATCCCACAGCCAATAGCCTTAATTTGGGCATAGTATTCATGTTAAGGTGTGTAACATTAACTTCACTTGCACAGAATGTATAGAGACAGTTGCATAAATATCAGACAGAAAATGTTTGGTAGTGCTGACATAATATGACCATCTCAACACGTATTATGTCAGCTCTACCTTTCCTCTCTTCCTGCAGTAGCCCTGGCTAGTGCATTGCAAATGGTGGAGTTGAAGAGGTAAACAGGAAACTGATCTCAGCAACTGAGCCCACAGCCTGCCTAGAGAGCTTGCTGCCTCTCCCAGCTGCCTTCCCCTATCACACAGCAGTAATGCATCCAGACTTTGATGATGGAGAGGAAATGGCCGTGGGACTCCATACCCAAGGAAAGCAAATAAGGTAAGAACAGGCTGTCTGTGCCAGAAAAAGCTCTCTAGTTCTGAGCTGAATTCCTGCCTCTATCAGAGACCTTCATGAATAAAGGGCTGAGAGATGTCTGCACAATCATCTCTGCTGACATAGACCTGCTCCATATGACATTCAGGAATGTAATCTAACATCTCTGTTCTTTGAGAGAGCACCTCAGACCTGGAGCATGGAGAGGACAAGTGGGACATCATGACTACATTCACCCCCAGATGAACACACACAGCACAAAATGACATGAACCAATGGCCACAGCCTTCCTGGTCCTGGCAAATGCACCATGGTGTTAATATGTTCCTTCCTACCCAGTAGCTCAAGGTCTCAGATGAAGTCACTAACCTTCTGTTATATCTAATCTGGACAATTATTAAAAGTAGGTAAGTAAATAAGTCATCCTTGGAAGGACATTCATTTTTGCTTCACTGTACCATGCAGAGGCCTTTCCACTTCACTAGTGCAGTCTGAGGCTTAGGTTATTCATCTCGTAAGTTTTCTTTATATCTGACAGTATATTTATCCCTGCATATTGCACTGTTTTATTAGTCCATCTAAATTCAGATTGATTATGCTCTTCCACAACTGAAAGGTGAATTGTCAAAGCCTCTGATTTATTGCAACTCACTTTAAAGACTGGAACACAGCGAAATGAATTTATTTCTGCAAGGGCACATGGCAAGACAGAAAAGGGAAAGCAGGAATGTTGTACCATTCAGGGAAGGGAGAGGCTGTTTATGTTTTGTTTATTGACAGACCTACTTCAGTTGATGGAGTGATAGGTTCCAGAACAACTGCCAAAGGTAACAGCATGGGCAAGTCTCATGGGACACTTCTCCTCCTTAATTTGTCCTGATATGCCAACTCACTGATCACTTTTACTAATGCTCTGCAATGGTATCAAATGCCTGGATGTTGCTACCTGCTCTGTAATATCACCCCAACTGTGAAAGAACTGCCCCACATGAGAGCCCTCCCATCAGTCATTTCAGTAACCTCAGATATTAAAGTTTACTTCATAGCCTCTTAGATCAGAACAAATATGTTCTGTAATGTCCGATGGATGCCCACTCAGAGTCAAACCTTGCTTCTTCTTACTTCTTCACCATCTGCTGACATGGGTTTGCCTTCTCAATGATAGTTTTAATTTCTCTAACAGACTGGAGAAGAAATATGACAGCTCTTAGCTTTTGCCCTTACAGGCAAATCTCATGTTCTTCTGCAGAAAAGGTAGCAAATATTTACTATGTGACTGGCTCAACAGTCATGGGACAAGAAGCCACTGATGGGGAGGGGTGACAGGACAGGTGAGAGCAGTGGAAGTGAGACAAGGCCTCTAAGCAGCCATCAGGACACAGACCGTGTCACAATTACATGGGTTAACAGAGCTCATTACAGCAGCTAAAGGCAAACACACTAGCCTGCTACTTCAAGGCACCTTTCTCTCCTGCACTGATTAATTTTCCCTGTCATAAGACTTTTATTTTATCTTTTAAGAGCAATAAAACATGTTATTTGCAGTCCTGAAAACTCAAGAGTACTTCAAAACCCTCTTTCAAGAGTCTCCAGTTAAAACCAGACAAAATGAAAACCTCAAACAGAAATCTGTGCCCTCAAGACCTGTTCTCTGCACGCTGTTTTTTCAAGGTTCCTGTTCATCATACCCTTCTCATCTATCAGTAGCAAAGCATTGCTCCCAAATTTGCCAAACAGCTTCTTCAAAGGCTGCCACAGAAGAATCTGGAGTACCCAGCTGTGTATCTGGACAGAGGAAGGAATGGGGTTTTTCATGAGATACATCAGCAGGACCCTTCAGATCCCTCTCCAGCCAACTCTCAGAAGATCCCTTCCTGTCACAGTAGGTGGATGACAGAGAAAGATAACACGCATACACAGTCCCATTTTCCACATGAGGCTTCCCTGGCAGGTGGAAGTCTGTGTGGACCCTTCCATTGAAATTCTTGGCTTCGTAACATCACTAAAAGCTTTAAGAACCAAAAAGCCCCCAAAATCTTGGCCAGGATGGCAGCCCATCCTTGTGAAAGCCACATACCAGTAAAATAAGCAAAATGCTGGAATTGCTCTTCAGGATGGGAAGCAATGGATTAGCACTGTTCAGCTGATCAGATGTGCCAAAATCAGCTTCTTCAGCCTCAGTCTGCTTGCAGTCTTCCCAGGAAAACCAGAGTTGGAGGACTTGGTGTCCAAATCTCCCCATAAGTTCAGGGTAGCGCAGGAAGAATTTCAGCAAGAGAGGACAATGAACATAGACCAAGCTCAGATCTGGAAGATTATCCAGGATCCTTCTTATGGTAGACAACGACCTCTGGTAAGAGGGAAAGGGGAAGGGGGACAGAGAACGAAATAATCACTAATACTGAATATAAAACACCTGAAGTGATGAGAATTTACTGTGAGAAACAGTCACACTGCCTTTTAAGCAGACAATCAAATACATCAATTAAACATCATTTTGTGAAGCCCATTTGCATCACAAAGGCTAAGAAACTTGTAGGCTTTATAGAGAGCTCAAAGCTGTGCAGCAGCAAAGAGCCATATGGGAACACTAGAAAGCCTGCTGCAGAGGCTGGAAATGTGTTTGGGAGACCGAAGCTATGAAATTTATTATATTATGTATGTGAATTCACAGCCTATCCAATGCATTTACACTTCCTACACATACACAAGTTTATTCTGTCAAATCTATATTCCCCTGTGGGTTTTCATAGTTAACTTTACAGAGTGTAGATGCACTGCACAGTCTTCACTCATTCACTGCTCACTGTCTATGCCAAAACACTTTCTACAAAAAGGTTTATGTGAGTGGGGAGAAACCTTAGTTTCAACAAAAAGGCTCCAAGAGCTAGGAATGAAATCTTCTTTTACCAAGTCCAGGGCTTCGCCTTTGTCCTGACAGACAGCAAGGAGGTAAAGTGCAGCTCTGAGTATGTGTGGAGGGGGACAGTCTCCATGGTCCTGTGCTGATAGGAGAAAATTTCTTACAGCTAGAAATAATTCTGCATCTGGAACAAACCTGCATTGAAGGAGATTGGAGTGGAAACAGTAACAATAGATAAGCTTTACCCACCAATACATGGTATGTAATGCCCACAAACCCACTTGCTTTGTACACTCTTGGCTCACCTGTCCCCAAATATGTAGGCAAAGTATAAGAGTAGTATGAAACAGTGCTGGTGGCTGGAAAGAGACTGATCCAAAGAGAAAGGCTCTGGGCTTTCAGACAGGAGGAGAAGGCTTTCAGCAATGGTGTAGTTTAGCTGAGGCAGACCCTTCTGCAGGAGCTCAGACATCTCTTGCTCTAGAAATAAAACTAATATAAGCAGGCAGGCAATGATAGGGAATGTCTATGGAACAACTCCACAGTCTGCATACCAAGTCCACCTCTATGATTTGGCATCAATAATGGTGTGAGACCTGATTTAACAGAGTTGGCTTTAAGGATGAAAAGACACTTTTGTTTGAGATTCCTAGTCCTTTGCTGATGCTGCTTGTATGGTAACCAACCTCTGCCAACGGGAAAAGTGGCTTTTGTGATGTAGAGACTTTCATCTCATTTGTTTGGGACTTACCTATCATGGAAAGTTACAGTATAGACAGGAAAGCTTTATAGAGTATGCCAGAGGGAAAAAATTACCTTAATCTGCAAGTAATTTTGTTTCCATTAAGCACGGACAGTTGTGCTAATAAATGTCCCCATGTAAACAAAACCATAGGCAGCTGAAATGCATTCTTCCAGGTAGGGTTCCAAACTCTTCAAAAAGCATTCTCTGAGTGTTACCTCCTTGCTGGACCAGCTTAAAAACAAGCTGGGGAAAAATATCTAAATCGAGCTATATGTGTCCTCCCTTCCCTTCTCCTTTGTCCTTTTCTAATTTTTTTTTTCACCTATTGCCTAAACAGAGGGTGGCAGGGCCTCAAACTAAATGAAGCAATCTTTCTCTTTCCCCAAACTTGCCCTCCTGAGAAGAAGTTCTCCTCTTCTCTGTGGCCGAGTAAAGGTTCAGGCATAAGCTGCAGAGGAAGCTGGAACAGGCATGATTCAGGACAGGATTACTGTGAAGAAGAGCAGAAAGAGACAATGAAGAAGGCTGGAAACATCCTCTTCCTACTTCTAGTATCACACACTGTGTGCCAGAACCTCATTTTACTGAATGATCACATACAAGCACCGGCCCCATCACAAGAAGACTCTAGGAGCTTCCAGGAAAATGATGAGTTCCCAACGGACTGTCAGCTCATAGATGGGTGGTGGGTGTGTGCAGTGACAACAGCGAATGTGTTCCTACCTTGGGCCAATGTGAATACAGTGGGGTACTCTCACAATCATCACACCTTGTATACACAGGGAGTCCTACAAGGACAGGACCCCTAACACTGCAGAGAAAGGGAAGTGTTTAAGGGTAGCTCACAATACATGATTTCACTGGCAAATGACACTTAGATTTTTTAGCAATGACATTGCCAGGGATGAACACTGAAGAATGCCAAAGCATTAACTAAAAGAGTGAGAACAGCTCTATTTCCAGGTATTTTTCTCTCTCCAATCATTTCTTTGCAGAACAGGACATAGCCAGACATCTGTAACACACCATCCTTGGCACAGCACACTGCTCTATTCAGAGGCCTAAATCACTCCCACCACACACCATTCACAGGCACAAATACCCTCACTCTTTAAGTTCCACAGTAGTAAACTGGACTAGGAGTGCTGTGTGTTTTGTTTAGTTTTTTAATGAGATACAGTCACAGGAAAGAGGAGGTAAAACATCTCTGTAGACCCACAAAGAGTCTCCCTAAATACTTCTCAACATACAAACTATAGCCTCTAGTACAGGAGATCCTTTGCAATGCCTGCTACTGAACTCATCCTCCTCTTTCTAATTTCTAATACATTTTCACACCATGAGGAACAACAACAGTGGTAGCAAGCCGGAGCTTAGATGAAACTGATGCTACTGATACTTCTCTTCAAAACACCCACTGATCTATCTGACTACTCCAAAGTCAGGCTGCTTTATCTTTATCTGTGCAACTCATGACGGAGCACAGAATTCTCACAATGCTGTGTAAATCCACCCACCCCCTACCCAACTGCTTTTCCCTTTCCCACATCCAGCTCTTCCATTGTCAGTAACCATTTACATTTTTCTGTAAGACACAGCCATTCTTGAGTCTTTCAGCCTCTCGTCTTGCCTAATCAGGTGTATTAGATAAGGCATGATCTACTTTCCCATCTGGAAATTTTTGACTCACTTACAATGCACAGATCACAATACCTCTGTACAGAGCAAAATCTGGCCTTCAGCTCCAGTGTCAGGCGGATGAAGGACGAGGATGCTAGACAGAAAGCAAGACAGAAATGTCAAAGGAGCACAGAACATCTACAATAAAAAAAAGAGTAGGCAGGTCCCATAACCACCTCCACACATCTCCATACAAGCCTGGTGAAGAGGGCAGGCCACCTCAGTAGGAATACATATATTAGGCTGTCTCTCAGAAAGCAAACTACTCTAAGTTTAGATCGGAGGGGAGTATCTGAGATTCGTTTGTTTTCTCAGGAGGAGAAGTGAAGATTTGCACTTTCATATGTTTAGAACAGAGGAATTGTCTACATTGCCTCTCTGATGTGTAAAGAATAAAGCAAACACAGACTAAATAGGATTTCTATATAGTAAAATCCCAGCAACAATTCCAGCATAATCCCTGTCTACAGGAACAGCCAATTCGGAATTATTCCAGAGGGAAGGATAAAGCTGACACAACATACTTATCCAAAATAAAACCTGTCCCATCATCACTGCTAGACCAAATAACTTTTCCGTCCTGATGAACATGACTATGCACTCTATTCTTACTCATATAAACATGTAATACAATCCTCCTCATAAAGTCTCAATATTAGGCTTATTGCCTCAGCAAAAAGGCTCCAGTAATGGAAACAAAGGCTTGCAGTAGCAGCAAGTTCCACCAGTTAAGATCACAGAGAACATGATCCCACAACACCCTCATACCCAGCTTCTTGGAGAACTTATTCCGCATGTTTGGCACCACTGCGAAGAGGGTATTAAGTGTTGAGATGAAAACCTCCGTCACTGACAGGCTGACAGCCCTTTTCAGATAGCTCTGTGGAAAGACAAATAGATCAGGTGCATAAGATGCAAGAAACACTGAAGGCAGCAGCTTTTTTCCTGCCTCCTGCCTGCCCAGAAAGTCAGGTTTCTAAATCCAAACAAATGGAGCAGCAGTTCTTTTACCAAAATGCCTGGCAGCAGAGCAGACTCACAGAGCACTTTGAACACAACTCACACTCCCCCTACCAGCATTATGAGCTGTGCTGGTAACTCTGCAAGACATCACACCAGACAAGAAACTTCCTCTGGATTCCAGCAGGCAACCAGCTAGGCCTTAATACACAGTGACTGACATTACTACCCACATTTCCTGGAAGTTTCTGCTCTTACAGGTCAGATGGCTAATTCTCCTATACAACACAGGACATATGTTTAAGTGCAGCTGACTTCAGCAACACTTAACACCTGTGCTTCAGCATTTCACTGAGCAGTGCCAAACACAGGCATTTGAGCTCTCTACAGAATCCAGCCCTGAACTGTTTAGAACAGAATGACTCAACTGACTCTTGCTGAAGGTCACTGGACAATTTTCTTACAGTCCATTAATTTTTACCCAAGTTCAGTGAGCAAGAAACATCATACTGACTCTAGCTTTGCCAAACTGGACATGCACTGCACCCTCCCGTCAGGGAGGAGAACAGCAGGGCCACTGCAGCTGCCTACCAAAAGATTGGTTAAGAAAACACCAACCAAAACATCTCCAAGCTTCTAACAACTGCAAGAATCCATACACCTGTACCTGTCACAAAGCACAAGCAAACTTTACTAAACATTAGAAACTACAACCAAAGTCCTGTTATTTTGACAATTCTGATTGAAGTGTCTTAGGGACAGGCCTGTATGGAGCACTAAAGCACTCATGACTCTCCACAGCTTCTTTTTAAATCATGTCACTGGCCTTACTGAAGCACAATTCTTAATACTGCCCTTGCTGTGCAGACTGGGAAGCCTCATCAGTACCTTCTGGGAAGAAGCATAAAAACGAAATTGCAGGTGCAAAACATGGCTGCTCTCTGGGACACAGGCAAATTTTGACAAAGTGGCAGAAGGAGAAACAACAGTTCAGGCACTCTTCATTTTCTGCAACATCCAGAGTTGCAATGGATCACACAGCATGGTAGGTAGGCTATGGGATTGCACAGTCTGAAGAAAGACACTGACATCTATGTGGAAACTTTATGAATTTCTGCACCCTCTGAGACCGTACACTACCTTTTGCATGAACTATGTAATTCCATATTTGGCTGTGGGAAAGTGGCAAATGCCACAGCTATTCTCAGCTTATTTGACATGCCCTCTTCCCAAAAAAACCCATTTGTGCAACCCACTCTTCGTGCTTGAAAGCACCTTTCCAGGTACCCATGGAACAGACCAAGTTAATAAGAAATCCTACCATGACCATGGGGATGCAGAGACTGTCACAAATCCTCAACAGGAACTCAGAGAAGTTGCTTAGTGTGTCTTTGTTTTCAGAGTTGGGGGCAGTGAAAGCATTCTCCTGGGCCATGAAGTCACCCTGGAATTCCACTGCTAACCTACAAACACACAGTGGATAACAGAGGAAAGAGGAAACCTTCTCACTCTGCAAAAGAAGCCAGGAGATACTACATTTTAATCATCATTTGCACCATAAAGGACCCAAAAACACTCGATGGATTGGAAACAGAGGAATCTGGCAACCACACTCAGTTACCTCTTGAGTGAGGCTATTAAAAGTCATCAAGGTTGCACAAAAGTACATGATGGGAAAGGAAGACTTCGTTTCTGTGAAGAAAGAATCTGCTGTGGGAAGCTCTGGTGTGGCAAGACTGGTTTTCAGCCATACCAGAGTGCCTGATGCACAATACAGCAAACCCTGTGAAAATCAGCCAAGGGACCATTTAGGTGACATAAAATCCATGACAGAACGCGAGTGCCCTCTAACACCACCACAAGACTGGGTCAGGGCAGAAAGGCACGTCTGCTTCTCACTGAATTATCTCAACCAAGCCAAGTGATGCAAGGTAAAAACTGATTTGGCCAGACCACCCTAACACGTGATCCTGATTCATATACAAACTCATCTACCACTGTCTGCTGTGCCACTAAGAGTGCCAAATATCTCTGATCCAGCAAAAGAGGTAAAGTAGGTGCCTATAGACGCATTTTCAGTAACAGGTCACAGACACAAGCAAATACAGAAGAACGTACAGACATGGATGCACACCACCCACCCACATACCTTCCTGACTTGTCCTCACCTGCAAGCATTTCTGAAACTTTCCAGGGTATTGAGCAAGAACTGACCCTGTCTCTGAGGAACTCTACCAAGATTTCTGTTTGCCGTGTGACTCTGAGACACTGAGAATAGATCGCCCTGTTAAAGGAGAGAAGTCTTTAAAATCTTATGTTCACTTTCAGAAAAAAATAGTTTTCTCCTCTGACACTAACAGCAGGAGGAACAACAGATTTCACTTCACTCACTTCTTTCACACAATTTTTTTACTACTGTGCTTTCCCCAGAGAGTGTAGAGTTAAAGAGCTTGTGTGCTCTTCCTAGGGAGGACAGAGTTACAGAGCTACTAATTCTGCACTGCCCTGTCTTTACAGTCTGTATTACCATGATTTGATCTAATCTGAGTTTTAAGTATTTCAGGTAATGGAGCTTCAAACTCTTTCGAGAAAATCTTGTATTTTTTAAAATTTTCTTACTTCCAAATACTCTTCAGACAACACTGAATAGTTCTTCTCCCTGCTTAGCACTGAAATCTTAGAAGTTCTTCTACTTTGGCTCAGAGTTTTAAGCAACTACCCATGTACTAATCCTTGTTCCCACACAACATCCCACTGAGTGAAGCCTGAAGCCAACTGAAGCATCAGAGTTAATCATTTGCCCAAACTGGGAACAACTTGGAACTCAAAATCTGCCTTTAAGCCTTAACCTGTTGTGGTGGTCTTCTCCATAATATCAGAGGAGAGCACAGCTACACACTGATGCCTGGCAGTTCAGAACTCCTTCTCCATTTCAAACTGAGATACCTTGGCAAATGCATAATCATTTCCCCTTTTCTCCCTTTAAAGACAGTCTGGATATCCTCGCTATCTGTCTAATTTCCTTCCTGTGAAGCTCCTAATTCTGAAAGGGACACCTCGCTCTGTGTGTGTGCAAACAGACTGGCCAACACCTGCCTATGGGACAGAAAGCACTTCTGCCTTCTTCAGGCAGAGAGGGCCAATAGCTGATACCACAAAACTTGGGTCTAAAGATAGTTCATCAAGAATTTGGAGTTCTGCTACTCCAACGAGGTGTTCTTGTCACTACCGGCATGCAATCTAAATCTACATGACGCTAAGCCTATAGCAAGAAGGCTCAGCCCTTATCTTTTCACTAGCCATCTGTACCTGGGGCTCTTCTCAGAAGTGCAGAGGTCCCCACAGCACATCACACTAACTATGGATTCCAGGAACAGGAAAGGATTTATCGTTCAAATAGTGGCTAACAACTCCCTTGCTGAGGGATCATGGTTCTGAATGCAGAACAAGAAATGTTCTTTGCTGAAGAAATAGATTGGCCAATGCAGCCTGCAAGTTGGAGGCCTGAAGAAGGGGAGTTCAAATGACTTTGGACTACTGGACGCATTAAGAGAGCAGCATGTTCAAGTGGTGCCCCACGGAACTTCATTGATTTAGGAAGGTAACATTCACCAGCATCCACCTTCATCTACTTCAAAGTCTGGTACCATCTCGAGGCAAGAAGATCAAAAGAAATAGCAGAGAACCAAACAGTCATGGGTAATGTAAGTAAGGGGATGGAACATATATAAAACATCCACATAGTGTCCTAGAAGGTCATCCCTGTCCTGCTCAGTCCTACCAACAAGCAAAAACTTTTGACTTACTGCATGCCTCTTACTACTCTGTGGTGGGGAAAGGTCAGCACATCGCTTCAGCACTGCCTCCAGAAGCTTCTGCAGCTCTTCATACGGGACTGGAGGGGAGCTCAGATGATCCTTCCTTAATAAGTGAAGAGAAAGACAAGATGCACAGTCCCTGATGGGGACATTCCACCAGGAAGACAACATCATCAGAAATAACTGCTCTTCTGATGGAAATATGCCATTGCCACTTCTCCCCAGCAGAGCATAGTAAGGTCACAATATCTGAATAGTGCCTTCACCCACACATGAGCCCAAACACACCCTTAGTCCTCTGTCTGCTCCCACTAGAGTCAGGAAGCATATGACTGTCCAGAGTCTTATGCTTATTACTCTTATCAATCCAGATGGGGCACAGAGTGACAAAGCCACAGCAGCTGCTGTACAAGCCTGCCTGGAACACTAGGTCCTTGCTGCAATGACTTGCTGCCTGCCACAGCTTCATTGCTCTGGCAGCTTCCTGAGGTGAGTGGGAAGCTGGCTCTGCTGTACCCACGCCTGCCTCAGCCACAAGTCCCACTGCAGAGCACGTTCACCCACACAGCCACAGAGGAACTGCAAAGCCCAAGATGGTATCAACATAGCTATCTGAAGAAAAGTCTGCAAATACATTCCTGCCTACCTCAGGAAAGCTGCCACAGCTTTCACAGCCTCCACTGCCACCTCCAGCACAGGGCAGTTCACTGTCTCCACCAAAACATCAATAGCTTCTATGCAGACACCTCGGTTTGTGAATAATTTGATTTCCACTGGTTGCCTGAGAAGAGGAAACAAAATAAGCAAGGAGAATATTGTCTGAGTTAGGTAACTGTAGTGCTCTTTCCTCATTTCAGTGAATGGACAGCTGAGCCATGCGATTGCAGCCATGTTTTTCAGTACTAAGAGCCAGCTGCTCTCAAGGAGGTACTCTCAGACTTGAGCAGGTAGAGGATTTGCTACAAAGAGGGAACTTCAGCCAGTCTGAAGCCCTACCATGATAAAACACCCACAGCCTGGATAACTGTGTGACTACTTCAGTGAATACTGACATGAAAAGCGTAAGAAAAACAAGCTTTGCAAAATATAGTGATCTCTGTGCCAAGACTTTATGTTCAGGCCATCTGCTCTGGCATTTGTGAGTTCATCTAGCTACTTATATTATTAAGTATATGAGCAAACATCACCTTCCTAGAATAAGGATAATGCCATGAGAATAGCTTCTCTCACAGTCCTACCACACTGCTAATGCCAGATGCTGCCAGGACAGAAAACTTCATGAACTTCAAAAGTAATCAAGAAAATAAATACAATCCAACTGTTTTGACAATCCTTCTTGATAGTAAGCATTTTTGTCATCTGTGTCCCAACACCTTTGAGCATTCAGCATGAGAGCATGGAGCGATGACACACCATTAATCCCATTATTGGACAGAGCTGTGTAAATGGCAGACGGCGCTCATTTGGCTTCCGGCAAGTCAGGTACAGTTGGGAGGGCAGGGAGAAGACAGGCAGCTACATGCAGACAAGAGGCACTAACAGCCTGCCAGAGGGTCTCTCCAAAGTGAAGCAAGAAAAGCAGCACAGCATGACAGGAGACAGACTTGGGAGCCAAAAGTATTCCCTGTTATTCAATTTTCACAGTCGTGCCTGACTAAAGCAAGCCAGGAGCACATGCTGTCACGCACAAATGGGAAAGCAAATCAAACTTCAGTAGAAATTACACTAGTAGCCCAGTTACACGGCAAAAGGGAACAGAGGAAGAACCACTCTTTTTAGTCACTCAGTGGGATGGAACCCAGCTTTGCAGCCACCTCACATTCTGCTGTGAGAAAAAGCTGTGAGGTGGGCATGGCAAGGAAAAGGACTTGTGGAACTCAGGCATAAGAAGCTAAGCCACAAGTGATGCACTGAACTTCCAAGTTGTTTCTACTTACACTAGGTAATTCTATTAATCCGCTGTATTTCCTTTCTTTAATCACTGATCTTCTGAAGTAAAACACATCAGGAATAAAAATGTCTTCACTGACTCATGCAGGGAGGAAGGGATGGAGGAGTATTGCTGACTCATTCAAGATGCACAAACCCACTTTCAATATGGTGCACTGTGATATCCTCAGGGCCTGGGGGGAAAGTGTGAAGGGCGGCACTCTTGCAGCTTCCTGCAACCTCTCATCTTTGGGCCCCAAACTGTGCCTGCCACTTTGATTATGCTGGGAGAGGCAAGGGGCACTCCAGGGAGAGCTACCCAACATTCCGGACATACTGCCAAGAGGAGCAGGACGTCCTGCGTGGACCTCACCAGAATGTGTGGCTCACTTACACAAGAGAATCCAGCTGTAAGCCAAAACCAAGAGGAGAGGTTCCAGCACGAGATCCCTTTCCCCACTATAATTTTAAATAAAACATGATTTCTAAGGCAAAGCTCAGAGAAACAGAATGGGTGTGCGAGAAAATGAGAGCAACTGCACAGAGTGTTCTCTTTGTCTTACAAGCATAAATGCTGTAATTAGTGTTTCCCACATCCTGGTTTCTCTTTTTGACAGATTCCACACTGGCATCACCACACTGTTCTAGCACTGTTGCTTTTTCTTCTCCTTTTTACCCTGCCACTTGCTACAAAATTGACTATGACATTTCCAAAATTCTGCTCAAGGGCTTTCTTGGGGGATCTAAGTGGCAAAAACAAGACTCTGTCACTAGCATGACAGGATAGGAACAAGATCATAGAGGCAAGAACAGGAAGCACAGAAGAAAAACAAGCCAGTGTATATTATTTCTTAGCAGAAAACAAGAGGAAAAAAGTGACAGAAGACATTAATATTTCAGCCTAGAATTTGTTTTTGCAGTTTGAATTTAGCTCAGATGATGATAGAAGACCACAGGCCATGAAATCTGCATGCTTTGTTTTGTCATAGAGGCACACTTTGCAGGAACTGGCCTGCTCACATGCACCTGGATCTTCCTGGCCTTCTCTCCTGCTCTGTCCACAGCTGAAAAGAGATTTCACCTCCCAGACTGGCAAGAAAGCAGGAAGAAGAGATACAGTGGTGGATGCAGGCACAGTCAGGACAAGCTGGGAGATTCAGAAACAACCATCAGGCTCTTCTTTCCAAGAATAAAGGAGATGTGATTGTTGAGCACCATCTTTAGAACACAAAAGCTCTAGAGGTGTGTAGGTATCTGGCCTTGGAAGAAAATCTTATAAAGCAAAAGCCCCACAGTCTCCATTTTGGGGTACCAAACTCTGCCTGGGCAAGTCTGATGGGGTACTCCCTTACCGTCTCAGTATTTCAGTGAAGAGCAGGAGCCCTTGTTTGTGCAACTCCACATTGTTCAGCAGCAGGACACCTTGGAGACTCCTCACCAGAGATTCAATGCCTGTACATGTTCAAGAGAAGTCAGAGAGAGGCTTTTAACATTCCAAATTTCCAGGATGGAAGCAACATTAATTTTTAAAAGGAAGAAAGATTTGAACAATTATTCTTCTGAGCCACTGACAGAAACAACTATCCAAAACTGTTGAGTGTTCACTTAGTTCCCTGACAATATGCCTCAACCTCCACTGCTGGAGATAAGTCCCAAAGAAGAGAAGGAATTTAACCATTCTTCCTAAATCTACTCTTGGCATGTCCACAGAAATACTTAATAGTAACTCAGGGAGTGTCACTCATGATAACTGGTTATTATAATGAATTAATGCTCATCAGAAACTCATTAGGACAATGACACTGCAAATTCAAGCTATATTGGACATCGCAAACATGCCTGATAGGTACTAATTTTCAGTCTTTTATCCATCCTGACTGGAAATTTTGGTTGTGTGTAAAGCGCTGGAATTCAGCTAGAGGCGCAAGTATTACTGCGGCCACTCTGTCAGAAAGGTTGATGACTCACCATAGACGGTGTGACACTTGGAGAAGAAAAGGCGCTCTTCAGTCAGGAGGAGCAGGCAGCAGTACACTGACCAGATGAGGATTTCACTTTTGCACAAGAGACACTCAAAGAGGAACTCTGCAAACACACACACAAAGATAAGGTCACACTGGTAAGAGCCAGGCTGCTCACAGCATGGCATAACTGCTCCTAAAACAGAGCAGAGGAGGGAGGAGGAAACGAGGAAGCATAGCAACAGCCACAGGGAGAACGGCTGTACTATGAAATGGCGGGAATGGAGAATGCAGTAGATGCTTAGGGGTATGCTAGTCTTCAAAATAAAGTGACTGGAGAGCAGAGACCCATGGGCAGGCATCTTCCCAGCACAAACTAAGTAGGAAGGAGCTGAACTGTGGATCTAGCCTTTGGCACAAATGAAAAGCCACAAAGCAAGCTTTACCACAGATGCAGTGATCTTTTTTTCCTCATGACTTTTACATCTCCCAAAGAATTTGTATAACCAAAGTATTTCTGTCTTTTGGGATTACAGTGAAATAATAAACCATCTCACATAGCTGCATATTAAAGCTAAATCCTCAACCAAAATCAGAGCAAACTTACAATATTTAGTGGAATGAGATGGAACTCCAATTTACTTAGGCTTGTTTCTAAGGTCCTACAAGAAGGACCTTGACCTCAAGGATTTAGCCAAATTCTCTCTGTGGAAACTCCACTCTATCTGGTGACAGCTGCTTCTAAGCTTTCAGTTGAAAACATACTCTCCCCCTTCTACTCCTAAAATCACATGGTATAAAATGGCCACCAGCAAATTTCATGGAGCCAGCTTGATTCCTAAACCAAACAGCCAGAGGCAGCTTTGATACTGGGGAATGAACAATAAGATGCTACTGCATTTGTTCACCTGGGACATCTGCATGGATAAAAGCAGGAGCATATCTGCTAGGAGAGTGAACCAGCACTGCAGCAATACAGTGAGAACTCGCTGCCTGTAACATCTCATCTCTGGTCAACAAGAGCTGTAGAGAAACAAAAATCAAAAGGAGAAAGGAAGTCAGCTATGCAGCTATGAGTAGGAAACAGTTTGTTCTACTTCTTAAAATTTAAAACATAAAGTAAGATCTCTCTTTTGGCTGGTATTTCACAGATTAAACTTGCTAAGGTAAGATAAAATACTCAAAAGATAAAGACACTCCAAAAAGTACATGAAAACCACAATAGAGAAGACCATGAGTAAGAGTAGTTCTGCCTCCATGCTTAGTCATGCTGGGGCTGCAAGTGCTGTATCAGACCTCAAGCGTGAGTGAGTAAAATCAGTTGAGGCCAAGAGTAAAATTTTCCCCATGCAAGGATGCAGGAATGAACAAGAAGGTGATCAGTAGAGGTATCCCCATTTCTCACTGCAGCCTCTATGGCTGGTGTTGGCAACAGAACACTCTGCTTTTTATATATACAGTACCTTAGACTAAGATTCGTTACAGGCCAGCAAATTATTTATGTATACCAACAATTCACTACTACTTCAGCAATCACCTTTTTGAGAACAAGTGGCAGTGGATTTTCCCCTTCTAAAAAGTCAGGGTTCTCAGTCTCCTCCTCTGAGTTTGAATTATTCATAAGAATAGATACAAAATGGTCAGATTTCAGCAGCTCCTTTAGCAAACCTGCAAGAAGGGGAGCAAGAGTGAGCACCATACTGAGCACAGTGAGGATTGTATTAACACATGAGTTTTTACAGACTAAGACTTGTTGCCAACTTCCTCCCCTTCCCTGGAGGTCCTCACCCCCAGTTTAGGGAGCTTCTTCTCACTGTGTCCCCAGATACTGCCATGACTCCCATGTCTTGCAACCCCTTGTTACTGATGCTTTTTGCTGGTCTGATCTGCTCTCTGTTCCTTCTCAAAGTCATGTATGTACATGGGTGCATCTCAGGAGCCCTCTACTTGCATTATCTTCTCTTAGTAATCACACCTTAAACTGTTTCTTAGGAGAGCTCTTCACCTGCATTCTTCTCCAAGCAGTCAGTGACCCCAACAACAAGATGTTATCCCTGGAACACTTCCTAGAGAACGGGGATTTATCTTCCCCTTCTATTTTCACAAGTTCCTACAGAAACAGCTGTGTTCAGCTAAAGGATACTCACACTCCAAAAAACTCCCTCAGTATAACAGTACAGATGACTGCCACAGGTATTGATGAAAATCATCAGTACACACCAGTACAAATTCACAGGGGTATTGTCTGAGCTATAGAACTCTACTTTCAAAGGAACCATAATCCATTTTTAGTAGCTGAGTAGATGAGCTGAGGAGCAATCCAGTTCTTGCCTGCCTCCTACTAGAAAAATTAATTCCCTGGATGGTTTACAAACAAGCCATGTCAGAAAGGCTGAAATCGTGCTCCCCAGCAACAGCTGAAACATGTAGTTGGAAGCAAAACTGCAAGAAAGTGTCACTTCCACATTAGCTCTATAAATCTAATCAACATGATGCCCCACATCTGAAGACGGTATTTTTTAGACTTCATCCCACTGCTCTACAAAACCCACCTGCCTGTGCACAGTATTTGCATTCAGACACTTTGAGGGATGATCTGGCCATAGCACAAGCTCTGAAGAGACTGAAGATTAGCCAGTGCTGGGCAAATGTGAGGCATGAGGGACAACAGGGGCCTGGGGGTGCTCAGCAGCAGGTGTGGGCCACTTGATTGCTATGGAGTAACAGAAAGGATTGACAGCTTTGGACAAGCATCATAAAGATCCTCTATGGAACGACGCACATTAGAGCACCTAAACCAGCCAAGGATTTCTTCCTCATTCTAAGCCTTCCCTTGCACCTTGTAGTTTCTCTCAGCAATGCCTTACCCAGACAATTAACCTGCAGCTCCTTTGTCTGTGCACACCCCAGGGTATTCAAGAAGACACCACATAGCCTTTCTTCAAAGTGTCCTGAGAGCCGTTCTGTGCCAACAGGAGAGGAGTACAGCTTGCCATACACGTAGCAGACAGCAGCCTTTATAGCCTCATTTGGGTACGTCAAGCCCATCAGCAGATGATCCACTAAATTATCTAGTACGAGGAACAGGAACAGCAAACATTCACTGATATTTTAAAAGCACCAACCTATTTCCCTTGAAAACTTGCAGAAGCCGAATGGACAGACTGGTGTATGCAGGTTAATGAATGCCACAATTAGGTGATGTGCTCAGCACCATCTGTCCCTCTGAGCAGAGGCACAGTAATAAACAGCTAGCAGAGCTCACTGTTCACTATATGAAGATCCATCATCCCAGCTCCCTCCACAAAGAGTTCTGTTTGCTCACCAGACCCCCAAGCACTGGATCAAGGAAAAAAACCTATATGTATTTTGCCTATGAGGCAGACCCACAACGCCAGTTCACAGAGGCTACTTTTGCCTGGCTAAGAGCACAATAACAAGCCTGCTATGAAGGTTCTGACCTGTATCCCAGGAGGCCTGAATACCACTCTGACTTCTGGACAGGCCTCTGGACCTTCATGAATTCATCTGGGGGACAGGGGAGTGCATGCATGCATGTGTATTACGGCTGTGAATACCACCCTTCAGTGAGTACTCACTGTGCTTTACCACCAGTACATCAGCAAAGCCTGGGATGGCATCTGCCAGCTTGCCCAAGAGAGCAAACGTGGGTAGGCTGCTTCTCATGGTAGTTGCTTTGCATAGCTGTAGAGAAGACAGAGAAGGAAAATGTTTCACTGATAAGAACACAGTCCAAAGGCAGAAATGCACCCAAACCAGCAAGTTCTCAGTGATGCATAATTTTTCAGAACAGGATCTTTTCCAAAGGTGGGTCCTCTTCACCACTTAGGATAAACCACAGGAAAACCATGAATACCACACTAAGTCTCCAAAATGTCTTTAAATTAATTCAAGGAATCACTTCGTTGTTGTTCCTTTTCCTCTCTCCCCTCCACCTCTTACATGAGCAGATGAACCAGATTCATTTCTCACCCTTTTGCTACCTCCCGATTTTTTGTACCCCATGGGACCATCATAAACTTAGGAACAAAGAGAGTAAGAGCCCATGGCACAGGTTGAGAAAGCTCCTCATATAACTGGAACAGTAAAGTAGGAAAAGAAGTATCTGAGGAAACCACACAGCTTTATAAGAGTATCATGAAGCCATATGTCTGCAAGGCATCATGAGAATAATATAAAAACCCCATAGTGCACACTACCACTGCCAACATCACAGCAGGGGAACTCTGCTCTCCAAGGTCAGCTTGGATGGGGCTTTGAGCAACCTGGTCTAGTGGAAGGTGTCCCTGCCCATGCCAGGGGCATTGGAACTAGATGATTTTTAAGGTTCCTTCCAACCCAAACCATTCTATGATTCTGTGATCCCACTGCAGCAGAGGCTACATCCCAGTCTTGCAGGGCCACTCATTCCTCAACCTCTGAAAGACTGGAAGGAAGGAGAAGAGAATCCATCTTCACTGACCTCCTTTTGACTTTCATCCAAAACACAGCGTAAGTACTGTTCTGACTTCAGCTCCACAACAAGCCGCACCAGAACTACGCAGAAGAAACAGGATCGGTAACACACATACAAGAGCACTCACAATCCATCTCCCACGGGGCTTTAGCAGACCAGTGAGCAAAGGGCTTTGAAATGAAATGAGCACAGAGGTGCTGAGAGAGCAGGGTAACAGCAGCATTCCCAGCACTATTACTTCTGATAGCCCAGCTCAAGCTCTCTGAGGCACCATTCCAGCAGTCCTGCTTCAGCTGCACTACAAACCATGCATGGAAATGAACTGCAAGCAACAAACTGAGCCTCAGAACAGCAAGTAAACATAAGGAATCAGGAAGGTAAAGGGACAAAAACCTAGCTTAAAAGCATAAAAGATTATGGTAATTGAATAGACCAGGCTTCCTACTGTATGAAAATTGGCCTTTAAAAATGTATCCTTCCAGAGAAGATGCCAGAACTGAAACTACAGAGGATCATTAGATTAACACTCAGAGCTCCTCCTTCAGCTGCTGCTGTCCCTAAGATAAGTGAAGGGGACTCTCCTCCCCACTCCAGTTACCCCATACACTTTACCAGAATGCAAGGCCCCAGTCACCAGTTAGTGCTGTTCACCTCCTCAGCCCCAAGTAAGTGCTGTTATTCTTGGCTCACTGAAACTTTAAGAACTCTGTCAGCTCTGTACTAATAAGAGGAATCGGCAAGAAATTATGTTTGCCAGGCAGTGGCAACACATCACCTGGGGTTTCCCTAACAAAATCACAAGGGAGTTGCCTGATGTTGGCAGGCTGCCTGTGCCTCCAGATGTATACAAGCAGACCAGTTTCAGGAAGCAAAGTTCCTCTTCCAGTACTTTTAGAACTGGGCACCTGAATGTTCAGCAACAAAATTTTGGCAATAGCCCCTTTACTGAGACATTGTGCACAACATTTCTACACAGGATTTGGTAAGGCTGTCTTGGATATAGCTTGTTGTCATGGCATGACTCATTCGGAAAACCTACACTTTTGATTTGTATCTTAGGAAAGCATTCTAAAAAGAAATACCAGAGACTTCTGAGTTCACCATTTCTTGCTATATCCAAGGCAATACTAGACCGACTTCAGCTACAGAGCTACACATCTCAGCAGAAGTATATCTGAGACACATGATCTATAGATGGTTTAATAGCCCTTTCTTGTCCCAAACTCCCAGAAACTTAAAAAACTTTCAAGACTTAGGTAACACTAATTTAACATTGCTCTGTTAGAGAGCATCCATCTCTCAACAGACTGGTAACATGATGGAAAGACTTCTCACCTTTTCAACCCCATTTCAAGGAAGTGTCTGAAAACCAAAATCCTTCCTTTGACCTTTCATGACTGGACAAGAAATTCACCACTGCACTGCTAATATCACTAGACTCAGCAGAGGTGCCCAAGGTTAACTGGACTGCAGAGATTCCTTTGTCAGCCCTGCAGATGTCTCCTTCAGTTTTCAAATGAGGGACTGCTCACAAAGAGGAATCTACAGCTTGTACAGCCAAATCACAAATACCCTCTACTCCTGAGGAGAAAGCAGTAGATCCCATAGATTTCCATTTGCTTTGACAATTTGGTCAGGTCCAAAGATGCCAAAGTCGAGGCACTGTTACCCATCTGATAATAAATTCATGACACACACAGAACCTGTGAGAGAAATTTTAAATATTTAAATGTGTATGCACTTCCCTGCCCCCAAATATTGGAGCAGACCACTCATTTTTGTTGCATGAATAGAAAATAGATGGTCTTCCCAATTGAAGCTGTGTTGAAGCTGAGCATCTCACTGTAGGTATCAGACAAGACAGATTCTCCCCTTCACAAACTGCCAGTAATTGAGATGTGGCATTTGTCTCTCACCTTCAACTAATAGGTTCAGGGCACCAGTGTCTTCCACAGAATGCAACATCCCTGAAAGATAAACCACAATAGGTCATGGAACTCGTTCCTGCTTCTGATCACCAGTGCTGTAATTCCTTCTTGTTAAAAAAAGCTCAATTTTTTTTCAGAACTATTTTGTTTTTCCCACTTCACACAACACCAGCCTGACTTTGTCAGACAAGAGTGGATACTCTCCGGGAGTATCGCAAAAGGTGCCTCTATAAGCACAACACGGGAACATGAGACACTCGTTTCTCTTGCAAATTTCTTATGTGCTTTATAGCTGAAGTCAATGGCTCCACCTATGTCAGGGAATATGTAACTGCTGCCACCACCACATCTCACTGTGTGTATCCAGTATTACACATCTGAAACAACACCCTGGAATGACGGAAGTCAAAGCCCAGCTGTGAGTTTTGTCCTTTGTATCCTCCATTCTTATCAGTTATTGTGAATAGTCCTCTCCCTCCACAGTACTAAAAATCCTGAAACCAAATCTGAACACCAGGTTTAAATCATATGGAAACTATTCCAACATTAAATTGAACCTGGAGGCATCACTTCACAAGTTAATTTTACGATGAGAGCATAAGATAGGATACATTAAAATAAACCACTGTCTCACTCCCCCACAACCCAGCAGACAAGAAACTCTATCTCCCAGCTCCTTCCAACCTATAGCATCAGGCATATGGTTTGGATTCCCACTTCTGCCACACTAAATCATTTGTTTCAACATATTCAATTAAACTACCTCCCCTCTGAAGGCTACATGATGTCTCAGAATTTTGACCAACTAAAGCAATGTTATGACAGGTGAAGAAATTACTTACTTCCTGCCTCATCTGCCCAATCCTTAGTAACTCTAGAAAAGATTTTTATGCAGCATTAGTGAGCATTGCAACCACCCCATATGTAACACTCCATACTCCATCTCTCTTAACCCTCTTTCTTCTGCCTGTGCTTATTCCAATATTCTCTCTTCAAAAAATGGATGTATTTTCCTGAATTCACTATTAATACTTCCTCCACAGCACTGCTCAAACTTTTGGGGCGTCTCTCTTACACTCTTGCACCAAATGATCCTTGGTTTACCCAAGCTCTATCAAAAATGAACATGGCCATTGTTTGTAGCCCCAAGATTAGACTGGGATTCCAACTGCTCTAGGAGTTACACCAAGTACAGCAAAACCCAAAGCTGTCCTCAAACCACCCAACCATAAAGAGAATTCTCGTCTCAGAGAATTACTAAAGCAGACAAGAGTGTTGAAGTGCAACCACAGCCTCCCTGTCTTCTGGGGTATTTTGTGTTAGGGCCATACAGTCTAGGGTTGAATAGGCCATAAGCACCACTCTTTCCACTTCTCTGAAGGATTATGCGTACAATATTTTTTTTAATTTGTGCAATTGAAAGAACTAAACCTGCATAAAATTCTGTTTCTAACAAAGCTGCTTCCAAAACATGCACAACAAAATTTATGGGAAATCAACTCTTTGAACTATTCAGTGTGTCAAGGCAGGCAAAGGGCCTTGTAAGTTACTTTTCCCCAAAGAACAAAATTATCTGTGATGTGCAAATGAGACAGTGGAATTAAAGGAATCTGGTTTATTTGTTCTTTGAAGGCACTCTTATTCCTACCCTTCACCTTTCTCTTCCTGCATTACCATTCCCTCATTTAGACCATTACTTCTCCTCCATCAAGATTTTAGACGTTTCAAAGGCATTTCCCATAGCACTGCAAACAGGAATCAGTAAGAGATGTTCAAGATCACAGAGATCTACTGGAAAGACACGTTCTGACATCCTGCTGAACATTATTTTGCTATGAGGCTCACCCACCAGAAAGCAGCAGGTTTTAGTTGTACAGCAACAAGGATTTCTACAAGTGTAAAGTGATGGTGTGAAAAAACCCCACTATGTGTATTTGTGTTTTGCACATTCGATATTAAATCCTGGAACACCTTTTTAACCTCACACTGATTTCTGTAGGAATCTTCATATAACTCCAGAGGCATTAGATCAGAATGGAGAATATTCAGGGAAGAGTAATATGCCAGGCACTCCCTGTTCTCCAGAAGGACTTCAGAGATATGCCAAGATACTCCGGAAAATTGCAAGAGCTTTATGAACATGTCAGTCCTGCTCCTTGGGGAATGACAGGCAGTTTCTCGCAAGGAGTAATTACACACCTAACAGAACGGTGGAAGTATGGAGATAGGCACCTCAATATTCTTTTACTCGTTTTTTTTTGTTTTTTTGGCTTCAAATGTGGGGAAACTTCACATGTATTCAACAAAAGGTAACTGTCTCCTCCCGGCTGATGCACCAGGCCTCAGCAGAGCTCTTACCAAGGAGAGTTCCTATCAAATGTATGCACACCCTCTCGTCTGGTGCCAGCAGCTGGACGACTGGCAGCGCCTGCCAGGCCAGGGCATCCTGGAGACGGGACAGGACGTGCTTCTTGCGCACCAGCTACGGATCAAACACAGGAGCCCGTTAGGCCTTGGGCCCGAGCCCCGCGCTGCTCCCCCCACCCTGAGGGGAAAAGGGCCACCAGGGACCGGGTGCCGAGGCGACAGGGCAGGCCCGGGGCCACACCGGCCGGGCCCCGGCCCCAAACTGAGCGCAAGCGAGCAGCAGCCCAGCCGGCGGGGCGGGGC
>VYZT01060983.1:26493-63288 GCA_013400735.1 Pomatostomus ruficeps
CCGCCGCCATCGGCCCCTGCTGGGGCTGCCCTGCGGCTCCGCCCCGCGCGGGGATCGCGGCTCCGCCTCGGGGCCGCCCCCGGGACCGCCTCCCTTCCGGCGGCCGCAGCAGTGCTCCCGCCTCTTCCCTCACACCGCGCTTGGGCCGACAGGAGCGACCGCGCCGTGGCTATGGTGAGTGGCGTCGGGCCCCGGCCTCCTCTTCCTCGTCCTCTTCGTCTTCTTCCTTCTTCTCCTTTCCTCCATTTGCTCTTCCTCCTCTTCTTGTCCCCCTTCCTCCGAAGGGCCTGGGGCAGAGGGAGGCCGCCTCCCGGCTGCGCGGCGGGCAGCACGTGGAGGCCGTGCGGGCGGTGGCGAGGGAGGAGGCCCGGGGGGCTGCCGGTCCTGGGGACACCCGGTAACGGGGGACTCGGCGTCTGGGGCCACCCCCGCGCGGTGCCGGGAGCCGGACAGGCCGCGGTTCTTCCAGCGCCGCTCGTTAACACTGCTTGTGACCTCGCTGCTTGCTGATGTTAGCGTTTAGAAGTTACTTGTGGTTTGCAGAAGTAACCCTCATATGTACTCTCCTGGGGATTTCTTCAAAATATTTGTTAGTCTGTTAATTTGTGGATTGAAGTGCTTTATTTCTTGTAGTCTTTGTGGTATAAAACACCTGAAGACTGCCCCATAAGTGCATTGCTGCTGGTTTGTAGGGTGTAGGTGTGTGAGTGGATACACTCTTTACTTTGATATGAAGCATATCTTTCTTACTTTTCCCTTTGACACCGGAAGAATTCTTACTCTTTTAGGAGTAAAATGGAATGGTCTTTCTTCTATATGTGCAGAGCAGATGAGAAGTGACATGACTCCAGTAATCAATAATTGTGGACGTGATGCCTGTGCAGTGTTGATCAGACCAAAGCCTTCTTTGCTCCTATTGTAATATTCTTTTTCCTTTAGAGTGAGGCAGAAGTGAATCCCAAAGCTTACCCACTGGCTGATGCACAGCTCACCAAAACATTGCTGGATCTTGTGCAGCAATCCTGCAACTATAAGCAGCTACGCAAGGGAGCCAATGAAGGTGAGACTTGTGTGTTGTGAAGTGTGCTACAAACCATAACAAGGATTTTGTGAGATGCCGTGGGTAGAGATTGTCTTTTCTCTGTAGCTGTGAATCACTCATTTTATATAGATCTGGCTATTGCAGGTGTGTGTCTACTTTCTCCTCCTTCAAGCGTGTTTAAATAATATTCAGGGACAGAACTAAGCTGTAATCTTTTCAACATTTATATGCAGTTCTGGTAAATTCTCAAATCGTGTTCCTGGTACATGGTTTGTAATCAGGCATGCTTCAGTGGTGTAGCACTGGCATTACCAGATGGCTAGACAGTTCAGAACCATAACATACTTGGGTTTGAGGGTACCTCTAGTGCAACCTGCTCAGAGAGTGGCTCTCTTACAGTTCCTTGGGGCTTCACCTAGTCAAACTTGTAAAAAACCCACACTCCCTAAGGACAGAAACTCTGTAATCTCTTAGAACCCATGCACTAGATCTCCTTCCCACTGATGCCACTTTCAACCTCTCCTGAAGTTGTTTTACATTAGATGTGCTTTCCAGAAATACCTAGACTGACTCTCCAGGTTCTTTTACAGCCACCAAAACACTGAACAGAGGGATAGCAGAGTTCATTGTGATGGCAGCAGATGCGGAGCCCTTGGAGATCATCCTGCACCTCCCGCTTCTCTGCGAGGACAAGAATGTACCTTACGTGTTTGTGCGGTCCAAGCAAGCCCTGGGCCGGGCATGTGGTGTTTCCCGGCCTGTCATCGCCTGCTCCATCACCATCAAGGAGGGATCACAGCTAAAGCCTCAGATCCAGTCTGTACAGCAGGCTATAGAAAGACTGTTGGTCTAAGTGCCCATGAGTGTAAGCATGTGTGAAATAGAAAAGTGCAAGTTAGGGGAAATTAATGTTTAGCTTCAGTTGAGATGATACTTTTGATATCAATGTTTCATTTCAAAATGCCACATTTTTGTTTAATAATGGCTTAGTTCTTAGTGTTTCCGCCTCCTATCCCCCCACTTTTCTATTACTCCTCTCCAACACATTCATTCTCATTGTATTACTTCTTGAAAAGTGACTGTACAACTGTGTTTCCTGTTTTATGTTTCAAAGAAAGACAGAAAAAAAAAGTCCCCCTCTTGTCTTCCTGTCTGCCTGCCCAGGGCTTTTTTAACCCAGCCATCGGCTTTCTCTGTGTTGCAGTATTTCTGCTAAGCTTCAGTCTCCAGCAGGTGTGAGTAACTGTGTTTCTGAATGGTTTAGGCTACTGAGGAAAAGGTTCCCTGTGTTCAGGCTGCTGGAGTCATTCAGTGATGGAGCAGCCTAGGCCGGGCGTAAGGCAGGCAGCAGCTACTGTGTAGCAGCAGATGGAGCAAAGATCAGCACACATAGCACAGCCCTTGTTCTCGAAACCAGACAAGAGACTTCTGTATGAGATGCACAGGGAGCAGAAATCTTACGGCAGTACACAAGAGGAACTAATTCTCTTAACTTGATTATTTTTAAATACTGACTTTTTAAGAAAAAATAAAAATGCTGACAAAGCTAAATAGAATTGTCATTCCCTTGGTGAAGCATTTGCAACTAACTGGAGTGTTTCTGCTTGTAAAGCTAAACTGCTCAGAGGTTGCCTAAAGGCTATTGCAGTGCAGGAACTGGTACTCCTTCAGTTTATTTGCATGGACCGTTACCTCTGAGGTTGGGCTTTCTAGGGAAGTTAAGTACAAAACACATGGCAGGGAACAGCCTGTTGTGACTGACAAGTACTCTACATCTGGCTGTTAATTATAAAATGTGTCATGCTTTTTAGCTACTGCACTGTAGTCACCTGACTGAAGATGAACCCTTTTATGTGACATTCAGAGAAGTAATGGCCAAGGAAACAAGTAATTTTTCAGGTAAATTAACATGTCTCAAGAAGAGAATGCAGTATCATCTCATTTTCTGGAAAAGCATGGGGCACCAACACCATTCTGGATTAGTGGTGGTCTTGTGGACCTAGCTTTAGTTAAATGCATACTGTATAATAAATCCACTACTGCTCTGCAGGAAAGTCTAAACCCCGGTGTTGGAATATCAAACCCGTTTCCTATTGCAGGATGCCAAAGCAAAAGAGTGTGGAAACACCATTAGGTGCAATAGCAGAAGGGGAAATAAATTTTCCTATAATGTTTCCGCAGAGGCACTAACTTCATACCTTTAGTAAATACACCCCAAGCGGATGAAGTCAGCTCATGAAAGACTGAAGACATCATGTTTGTATGTTTTTGTAAATGGCTGATACCAGTAATCCTTGCTGAGGTGAACTTGATACAAATACTTCAGAATCCCTTTATTTGTATGAGGTTTAGAAGGGCTCCTGTTCCCTTCTACTGATGCTGACTGTTGAGTTAGTTGTGTTTAGACCTATAGCTTTGCCAAGGATTTGCCCTATTGTACCAATACAGCTGATGTAAGAGAAAGCACACAAGGAGCAGAAATAAAGGATACTTGAGCAAGCAAAATGGTCTCTTTTTCTGCTCTGAAGCACTCCATCGCCATCCCTTTTAAACTTCTGCTTAATCTGATAGCATGCTATTAAAAAGAATTTTTTAAAAAGCCAGGAGGCAGATCTAATAACCTAGAACAAACATGCCACAATCATCCAAAGCCTGGAACATAGTGTGCCTGAGGGTTAGCAAGCCAAGGGAGATGTTAACAAGGGTATTTGCAGAATTCAATTCAGAGTTACAGACAGGATAGTCTCACTATTCCACTTTTCAAGCCTGGCTAAGACAAGCATTTACAGTAATTTCTTTGCCCGAGGGCACGATAAATTGAGTGCTTAGACAAATCTTTATCAAAAATAACTAATGCAGACTGATTGGAAGTGTAACAGGTAATGTAGCTTCAGTACTGCAGAGTGCAATGCAGGCTAGCTGCTCTCTCTGAAGGACCTGTGGAGGTAGAAGTGAGCAGCATGCTGGCACATCCAGGACAGTCACAGTGCCAGAAGGGTGGTCACAGCTGGCTCCAGTACGTGTGCCACACTACAGAGCGGTCACAGTATAGTTTGTGAGCTACACACAGGAATCTGAACACTAAAAACACTATGCAGACCAAAATGGACACCTTAGGTATCCCAAGTTTGTGCCCCATAGAAAGTTATGGGAGTTACGAGTTTCACTAAACAATTAGTAATTTCCTAAAGCAAGGGCAACAGCTGTTTATTGGTTTTAGTCATCTTGCACTGCAAGAGAGGGGGGGCATGCCAGGGATGGAAGTCTAAAACCCAAAACAGACCCAGCTGCAGCCTTTGTAAGTATGAGTAAAAAAAGTAAAAACTCTGTATGTAACAAGGGCTCTTTCCACAACTTGCTATTTTAAAGCACAGATTGGAATACAGAAGCCTGCACAATAGTCTGACTCATAGTCACTTACAGAGGTGAAAAAGCTCTATGCCATCTCAGTAATTTAACTGGGATAAATGCTTGCAGCCTTCCGGGGAATACGATTTGTTTTCCTTTTTTAAACCAGCTTTTGGTATTACCATTTAAAAATGGAAGACCTGTCTGTGCAGCTTTGTGAAGTGCCAGCTTTTTGCCCAAGGGATTGGATACTGCTTCCCAGTAATGATTTTTTTCTTTTAAATCTGCTGGTAATATTTGTAATGGTGATGGTAGAAAAGAACCCAATTTGATTACTAGTACTGATACTGTCTGTTTTGAAAAGTGACACACATTTATACCTTGTATTAGCACACAGATCAAGATTGCTGCTTGAATTCATGTGATGCCATTAACACAGACCACTGTGTTACACTGAAGTGAGTTTTGCTGTCTTTATGATGCAGAGATGGCACAGTCAGTGTTGCAAAGGAAAAGGTCCAAAATAACTTTTATTAAGAAACCAGCAAGGCACAACTCCATCCATGTGCAGTGAGTAACCTGAGTTCACAGGGAATTTAGTTCTGCCTTTGGCTACTGTCAACAGAATCCAACTTTGCAGAGACATTGCACAACGAAGGAGAAAAAGTTTCTCCACTGCTAGACAGAGCAACATTTAGTTGCCTTCTCTTTCATAGCAAGATTAAACAGATGCAGCACCCACATAAGACAATCAAAATTCTAAGCAGACAGAAGTAAACCAGGGCCTTCCTCTCCAGCTTAGCGTTCGTTAAAGTATTCAATTAATGCATCCATGAGCTCCTGCTTCTTGCTTCCACTGCTCAGCCCCAAAAACCTACATGCATCCTTCAGGACAGGTACGGTGAGCTTGCCCAGAGTGCCCTTCTGCACATGACTCTGCAGCTCATCTTTTGAGACTTCTACCTTGGGCTTCTTCTCGGATGGACCATCAGAAGCTAGAAAGATACATTTTAGATCACAAAGGTTTTAAAAAATAGAAAGACATCAGTATTTTGTATACATACCATAGTTAATGGCCACTAGCACATGGTACTTTAACAGCCACACAGGCCTAATTTCCATTTTCTTTTAAGAAATGGGTGTCACTATGTAAGTCATGCAGTATTTCACTGATAGGAGTGATCTGAACTGGAGTATGAAACTGTGTTCTGATGAAAACACCACCCTCCAAATGAAACTTCTAAGGGATTATCATTGAGACAGCAGAATGCAACGATTCCACATGGAGCTCAACTGACACTCACTTTATGCAGCCTTTCATAGACTCCCAAATTACACATGGACTTCGGCATTACTTACACATTTAGCCCTAAAGATGCCCATCTTGGACTGGCTAAACACCCTGTGCATAAAAGTCTGCTCCCTCCCCAACACAAACTGAAAGTACGAATGATTTTACTATTCTGTCATAAAACAGAAAGTTGCTAAAATTATACATACATATTTTGCAGTCATTTACCCATGCTACTTCCTATACTTCACTTTGTCATTCCAGCAACTCTCCAACCGGATACCACAATATTCTCTACTCTCTAAGAATCAATACCGGATATAATACTTCATTGTGGAGATCAGCAAACAGTTGTTGCACAAGCAGCTTCTTCAACCTATGAGAAAAACTGAAAACACAGAAGCTGCTGAACAGAATACAGACATTATATTTTGTGTCTGCACCACCATTACTTACCTTGTTTTCGCTTTACAGCCTTCCCCTCAGGATTGTAGTCAGGGGGATAAACCAGCTGCTTAAACTCATCCACCAGGTTGCCCAGCCTTTGGCTCATCTGTTCAGACTTTGGCACTGGCAAAATATAAAGATTTGCCCTCTTAAAAACAGTGTGATCACAAGAAAGTCTAAACAAGGCCATTGCTGTTGCCAGATGAACTATTAGCTCACCTGGTGGGAAAAATAAAATGCTCATTCTACAAAACCACTAGCATATGGAACCACACAATGCGTATTTTGTAGGATCACATTAAACATTGACCAAGGAGGGACTCACAAAATATGAACCAGCCTAGGTATGCCAACTCCACTCTGCATTGGGAAGTAACACCAGTGCATCAAGCGCTCAGCTATAACTTTGGGGTCTACAACCACCAGAGAGACCCCTTGGGACAGAACAACGCAAGCACAAAGGGGAAGGAATACATGTTAATGATTTTGGGGAAATGATTATCACATGTATGTTTCTTCTGGGAAAACCTACACAAACAGCTTTTCCTGTACTATGCACTACGCAGAGAAGCACGATTTTGGTGGAGATATCCCCTCATGCATCCAGCACTGTAATAAAGAACATCTGCTTCTTAAAGCTGCATCAGTGCTATCCAGTCTGACCGTTTTTCAGTAACATCACCAGACACAACTGTGCTTCTGTAATAACTGTGCTTCTGTCATAATTAGTTTGCAAATATCCTGCAAGCATGCAAAATGCAAATACTTGTGTTATGATACTCCCAAATGAGAAATTTACAGCTCTTTGTAATATCAAGAGTTTGGACATCTGGAGTGCAGCGGCCAGTTCTGGGCTCCCCAGTACAAGAGAGACATGGAGCTCATGGAATGGGTCCAGCAGAGGACAACAAAGATAATTAAAGGACTGGAACATCTTCTTTATGAGGAAAGGCTGAAGGAACTGGGTCTGTTCAGCCTCCAGAAGAGATGACTGAGAGGGGAACCTCATCAATGTACATAAGTATCTGAAGGGAGAGTGTCAAGAGCATGGTACCAGGCTCTTGGTGGTGCCAAGCAACTGGACAAGAGGCAATGGGCAGAAACTGAGGGCCAGGAAAAGCCATCTGAACACGAGGAAGACCTTTAACTGGTCAGGTGACTGAGCACTGAAACAGGTTGCCCAGAGAGGCTGAGAGTATCCCTCACTGGAGAAATTCAAGAACTACCTGGAACTAATCCTGTGCCATGTGCTCCAGGATAACCCTGCTTGAGCATGGAGGTTGGACCAGATGACCCACTGTGGTCCCTTCCCACCTGACCCACTCTGTGATTACACAACACCTTAAATACAAACTCTTAACAGGCACTAGATGGCAGCACTGCCCCCAGCAGAATAATTCTCTTTACTCTGCCCATTTATCAGACTGAAATATTAATGAGAATCTTGAAGAAAGGAATTTCAGAGAAAACATTTGTCACCACAGAAAAAAGGTGATTCAATCTTAATTTTGGATGGTAAAGTGAGCAGTTTTTTCTCCACCTTAAAAGTGACAGCAATAGGAAATAGGTTTTCAGTATTTCAGAAAGGACACATCCAGAATTCTACATAGTGGAACTGCACATAACTGAAATATTTTTTAAAAGACGTTTCGGTTTGTAGTAGCACATATTTGACTTAAAACAAAGTCATGAGTCCCCTACCCTGCCTCCCTTCACACCCACCAGTAGTTCTCACTTGTAAGATCCTCAGCTTGTTCTGGTTCCATCATATCCAGCGCCAAAGCCTCCAAATTCCTGAAGTGCTGCTGCAAAACTGGGTTCTCAAAGCTGTCAGTCCTGTCAAGAATCCCCCAAAATGTCAATGCATGCTGCCAAGAAGACAGCCAAAACACTTAAGATCTACCACCAACTTATTTCAGAATAAAATTTCCCTCTTCCCCACAGAACAATCCATTGCATCAGAACTGCTTTTCTTCTTTTCAGTTCACCTGCTGAATCACTATCCCGTCATGTATCAACCACATACGAATGCTGTGTTAGAGTTAGAAAGCTGTATGAGGCAAAAGGAGATAGTGGCATTACACCCTAATAACAGTAACGGTGGCTTCCACATATCCAGGAAAAAAATCTCCCATGAAAGTACTTCATAGCATTTATCCTAGCTATAATGAAAAAAAGCCTAACTCTTCTTTTAAAAGTGCTCTAATTTAAATAATCTGGGTCTGATCTGCAATAGAGTGGCAGAACCACAATAAAATGTGATACCTCTGCAACAAATGACAACAGCCCAGAGAACAAGAGCAACTCTACAAAGAACTCCAGAACATGCCACATAAAGCATTGTGGTGCTTGGGTATCCAGAATGATTAAGAATAAAGTTTGGACAAAGCTACTGCAAAGAGAAGCAATTTCTACCAAAATACATCAAAATCTCATCTCAGGGACACGACAGCTGAACAACATGTACCACAGAGTAAGCAAAGGCTGGGCTTTCTTCCCCATGCCACCCCCTGCACCCTATTTATCTCCATGCACCTGTACTTGAACCGCAGCTTCTGAATTATTTCCTTCATTTTGTCCACCTGCTCTTGGCTGGCTGGCACATTTACTGTAAAATCAACATGACGTTTATCATCTGCGTAGGGTAGAAAAATCATGTGGAAACCTATACGGGAGAGAGGGAGGAAGACAGCAGTTGCACAGAGGCATGGTCTCAAAATAACTTAATGGAATGACCAAGATGGTTATTATCTAAGTCTGATGACTCCAAACTAACTACCTGTTCTGTTGTAAACAATAGCAACTCATAATACTTCCAAGTGCCCACAGCATGACACTCAATCCCAGTCTCATTGTTTGTAACCAACACCACTAATGGCTTTGGGGAAGAGATTAAGACTAAATTCATAGCCAAGAGTTGAATACCAGTGACTAGCTTTTTATGAAGGACATAACTAGTCCACCTTCCCCACCTCTTACTGCGTGTGAGCTTGAAAAAGATTTGTTTGAAAATCAAGTTATTGCCCATGCTATTCTGAAATACTTTACTTTGTACACAAGCAGTGTTACTTCCCTACTTTACATTCTCCCAGGAGATGTTTTTGCGCTTAAAGAGGTGAGAAAATGCAAAACAGGAGTCCGCTCCCTAATCATTCCCCACTCGGCTGATGTGGCATGAGGATCACTATGTGAGATTATTTATTTAATACTTTACAATGTGTTCTAGGATACAACATAATTCAGGAAAAGACATTCTGTCTAGTCTTCAAACATGAAAAAAAGGCTTTTAATTTCTATACCAGTTATTTGAATCTGCTAAAAAGAGGTAAAAGGCAGGAGGGAAAACACTGTAGCCAGGTCATATCTGAGCAAGCACTGATGCAACTAGGGCTTTAAAAACAGATGCAACATCAGATGCTTACATCGACAAAACTGAAGAAAAGGAATGTTGGAAAGCATTTTCCCCAGTTTTAAAGGGGGTAGCACTAAGAATATTTTTCCTCAATACAGGACACCATTACATTGATTATATCCAATCATGCAGGGAAAGGCAGCATCTCTTCCATACCTGGAGGGGCTATCTGCACTTTCTGCTCATCCAGCTCTTCCTCCTGGGGAACAAGGGCCACAAAGCGAGGAGGGATGTTCCGGCGAGCGGTGTACCGGCACAGCATCATCATCTCCCTCTCCAAGCACTTCATTAGTAAGGCATTAAATAGCGTTGTACTCCCTGCAAAGGAAAGGGTGGATTGGTCTGACTGACAGCTTTGCTCCTTTGTTCTGGAATATACCCCTAGATATTACAGTTTCAAAACCTGTGACTTCTTTGAAATGCTTGTATTATTGTGGAGGTAAAAAGTAAATTTTGGAAGAAAGAACACTCAAAATGGACAATGTTAGTGAGTCTCTCCTGAGCAGCACTGAGAGTTTTAGCAGAAGTAAAATCACTACCATCTGAGCAATGGAATACTGTGAAATTTTATCTACAAAGTCTATTGCTGGTGGGATATCAGAGTAGCAGCACATTATAGGACCTTCTGCAGAAGTAACACACTAAGAACTCAGACTTCAGTGTTCTTCCTGAGGGACAAGTTTGCTGTGTATTTCACCGGATATAGCAGTCAGGGAAAGACTGACATGTAAGTGGTTGAGCCAGAAAACTGCGGTTAGAGAAGCAAGCATAAGGGTTCTTCCTTAGTCAGACACTGCAATTTGGTCATTACTCAGCCCTCTTTATTCACTGTTAGACTGAGGAGCTAAAGGTTTTTTCTTTACTATTGAAGCTTGGAATATATTTCTAGATAAATAGATCTATGTATACACATAAAGAGGTAAAAATAAGCAGTTCTAAACATCCTCTCCTTCTCTCTTTACAAGCCTGTAAAGTGCTGTTAATTCAACTATACTGCCTGAGTACCATGTTTCCACTCCTAGCTGATACGGACTTTAAAACAGCAATTATCTCCACTGGTTTGGGGTTTAGGTTGTTATTTTTTTGTTGTTGTTGTTGTTTGGTTGGTTTTGTTTGGGTTTTTTTTGCCATCTTTGCCATCTTGTCAGGTACTACGATCCTTCACTTTCATGAATAGCTAAAACAAGTACTTTGTGACTACATCTGCATGCTTTTAACTAGCTGCTTGTCATGATGGATAAACATGAAGCACAATTGGCTCTTCTGCTATTGAAGAAAACAAGAAATATCTGCAGGTGAGAAGGCCAGTAACAGTCAATTCAGTTCTTCTTAACATTAGCAAGTTTTTAAGTCAGACAAAGCTTTTACGCCCAATGATCCCACTCAAACACATGATGAATCAGCTGGTTACATTAATGCAAGGTGGTAAATCTTCTCTTGCATCTTTGCTTACCTCTCACCAGGGACTCCTCAGGATAGATGAACTGGGAGGGCCTGATATGGTGGTGCTGTTTTAGCATTGAAAGTGGTTTGAAACCAATCAGAAACAAACCTGGAGAATCGAACCGTTTTAATTCTTCTGTCTCCTCTGTCTCCAGTACAATCTGTCGGTTTCCATATGTCTAAACCAGGGAAGAGCAGATAATAGGGCTGCCAGCATAAAAAAAAATGGGGACCAGGAGGCAGGACAGGGCAGGAAGGGAAGGAAGAGGATGCAATTGCGGTGTGCCACTACTGAAAAGAAGGTTATAGACAAGCCAGTGTAAACTCTCATGAGTAGGGCACACTAACATGGCAAGTGACAGTCTGTGACCATTATCCCAAGGGCAATTCTACCTGAACATTAGCAAAATGCACTTTTCTAGGACAATGGTTAAGCCCTGATACAGAGAGGCTGTCACATCTCATCTCTGGAGTTCTTCAGAGCTGCCCCAAAAAAACTCTGAGCGACCTGATCTGGTTTTGTGAGTCTTGCTCTGGGCAGGGTTGGATCAGATTTTTTCAGAGATCCTGTCCACCTGTAAACTTGCTTCAACAGATACATGTCAGCTACCTACTCCTGACAGAAACAATGACTGAGAAACAATGTTTCTGTAGCACCACTCATGCATCACAAAACCAAAACCATATTATAGTCTAGCTGCTGAAGTTAAGACATCAGGGCTTAATGTTCAGCTTTCTGTTCATCTCTTACACTTTATTTCAAGAAACTAATATCCAGTATAAATAAACTTAATATTTCATTTCAAGACAACAACTTTAAGAGCTTTTAACATGGAAGGAGACACAAAGTGCCCTTGTGGCAGTATACCTAGCAACTACATAACCTGTTTTGAAATAAAGCTGTGCCTGATCAGAACTCAGACACTCAACTTACATCAGCCAAACTATCAAACAGGAAGGCAAAATAAAGAAAAATATATACAAAAGACTCCAAAGGTAACATGCCTTTCATCTGGAAAAAAGCTCAAACTCCTCTGTGATTCACCCTTGTATGTTTAACAAAATGGACCAAATCTGTTCATAACGAGCCAAAAGTTGACAGCAGCGGCAATGGCACAGGGTCACACAAGGTCAGGCTCTGACAACCTGGTTCTGCCTTACAGAAAGAAATGACCTGTGTTCCTGACAGCACTTCCACCAGCAGCTATGCCTTCCCATGACAGTCAGGCCAGGGAAACAACCCACTCTCACCCCGCAGAGCTCACATCATGACCAGGCTGTCCCCAGGGACATACAGATGCAAATACTTCTGTATCTCATCTTGAAAGTGCAATACAAACAAAAGCAGCGAGGGAATTGGCATCTCCCTCACACACCACAGAGACAGGAAAAAGCAGGCACATAATCAATATGTTACCTGAGCCCTTTTAGTGTCACTGGGCAGGAGCAAGCTGCCTGTTTTTCCATTAAACGTCCTTGTTTTGGTTTTAACTGGTTCATTAGTTTCCCGATAAAGCTTCACCGGATATGGTTTATAAGCTTTTTGAATAAGGTTGTAAACACCAACAGCAAGTGCCACATCGTTGCTTAGATGCAGATTTAGCCTGTGTAAAAATGCAGATACAGACTTGAGATTCCTGAAAAATCACTGCTGCAGAAGAAAATCACTTCCTCGTGTAAGTTATTTCCTCTGACCTTCTCCTGTTCTCCTCCCCCAAAATCACATGTATCTTTGGAAACATACTATCACTTGAGTTATAATCTCATTTGCATAAAAATATTCCTGCAATATCATCACTTCTGGTCATAAAAATTATCTAAACACAAGTAATTTACCATATTTCTTTTACCTTTTTTTCACTGAAGGGCAGCTATGCTCAATCAGAGCACAGGACAAGTCCACATTTGGGTACCCCAATTAGGCTTATTGTAATGTCCATGAATTCCCGTATTGAGAATATGAATTCTGTTTGTGCAGAAGGCAAAATTCCCCCCTAAAAAACCCACTAAGGTAACCAAGATTTAAGAAAAAATATCAATTAGATGTTAGAGGAAAAATTAGAAGCAAAAGTTTAAAATTAGAGGTAATCTTCAAGTTATGTGAGCAAAACAGTGAGTTACTGCAAATGCTACTTTCTCTGTTGTAAAGGTATCACTGGTATGGGATTCTTCCTCCCCAGCTATTAGAAAACTTGAAGAACATTCCCAGAAAAGGAAAATAAAGCTGTGAGCAGGAGCAAAAATGCCGGTGACAACAGCTCAGGTTGGGATACTTTATAAATATTTATTGGAAAAAACACTAGGCCTTGAAGTTCATTCCCTTACTGTGCTTCCACATCATTCTGCTATGAACTCACTCCCTAAAAAAAAACTGTTATGGAGCATGTGGTTCCAAAAATACTTTCTATCTGCTTTGTCAAGAGCCCTTTAATCTCTCTTAAGTATCTCTAATCTTTTAGTAGGAGATTAGAAATATCAAGGCTGTGTGAATCCATGCCAAGTGCCTAGACAGACTGGCAACATATAACTATTTAATAATAGGCCAAAATACCTACCATTCACATTCAGATGAATTTTTTTCAAGTTAATATTGGCAAGAAAAGCCTCATTTCAATCAGATTTCACTATAAACTATTTTTTATGTTGCAGGTTTTTAGGTAAATACTTGGCAATTATGTAATTTTTTGACAAATTATCATTCCTGGCCAAACTCAATACAGGGGATATCACACAGAGGGAAAAAGGGGTCCACTCTGCTCTTTTTATCCACAAATATCCTTGGAAACTATGGAAGAAACACCAATATTGGACTAAAGAGTTAAGATGGAGGAATGTAAGCAATGATGCCTTTAAAGACCAATCATTCCAGAAGAGGAAAGTGAGATGCAGTCTGAAAATAACAGCAGGTGCCTCCACTGAATGATGTGTCATAACTAGGCACAAACCTGACTAAAGTCCGTTTCTTTGTCTCCTTTGCTCGTACTTTCTTCATGAGATGTTCCAGTTTCTCTGACTCTTTAGGTTGGATCCCAAGGTCCTCATCCTCTGCTATGTTTATAATATCCCTGTAGAACAAAGAGATATCGAACCCTCCAGGTTTCTTCAAGTGCATCAAGTCCAAGATGATACCTAGAAACAATGAAAGAGATAGGAGCAGGATCAGAAACTGCTTTTCTCTCGCATCAGCATGTATCTCAGCATTCTCAGATTTCTCTATCCACACATATAAATTAAGTGAGAATAACCTCCAAACTGTCATCTGCACCGGCTAGGGAAAGAGGAAAAAGACATTCTTTAACTTCCGTCAAAACAACGCAGAATAGAAAATGTTTCCTCTCTAATTAAGAAACTGGGCAGCACTGAGTATGAAAAGGCTCTGATAAGCTCCTACAAAACATAATCTTACCTCAAGCATAGAGGGTAGTAAAAAGTTAAAAAAATCCCCTTTCCCTTAGTTATAGGGGCTAATGGACTAAGGAAGCCTCACAGCTTCTAGATCCAAGACATCTGCTGAATTCCAAAAACACTGGTTACCTCAGCTACACAGTTCAACTAATGAAGCACTCGCTGTCTACTCTGTGAGCTCAGGCTGATGTCCTTCAGCTAATTCAAAATGGAGCCATTAAGGTAATTTTCCTTTTGTGTTAACTTGGTGTTATTATTCTCTCCCTGGAAAATGGTACAATAACAAAAAAAGACTTCCATTTTCTTAGCCCTCTCATGTCCCCATTTATGCTATCAAACTAGAAGGAAATCCTAGAAAATAAGTGCTAGCTACTGGATACCAGATCAGAAAACAGATTTTCCAATTTAGATGAGATACCAAATTTCTGGTTTAAAAACTTTCAGAATGATTCCCCAGTTCTGATGATTTTACATCTTTTTCCATCACAAACTAGCAATGCAGTCAACATCTACTGCAAAGATACATCACGTTTATTCTGCCTGAAATCAAATGTGAAAATAATGACCTGTGTCTCTCAGATCACCAGCTCTAGTCCTGGCCAGCTTAGCTTTAGCACTGTCATTGGCATGAGGGTCATCCTCGTTGGTGAAGAGCATGATCCTTTTGTGGCTCAGCCTGACCCGGACATCACTGAAGAGATTCGAGCAGGCCCAGAGTGCTTCGCCCAGTGAATAGTCAGTATTGTGGCCAAAGTTCTCCCGGAAAAGTGCTCGTCCTTCATCTCCACTGTATTGGTCCAGCTCTAGAACACGCTTCGCACCTGGAGGGGCAACAGCGTTCACGTGCATTAGAAATACTGAAGGAAGTACCATGAGCTCTTCTAAATGTGCACCAGGGGTCCCTTGCAGCTGATGTCCAAGTAATGTTCCCGAGCACCTCTGTGCCAGTGCCCTTCCAACACCTGGCTGAGAAAACTGTCCAGCATGGCCTAACATCTGCAATATTACCACTGAACGCACCTGCTAGGGCCAAGAGGACACAAAATGCCCCAGCACCAATGTGGGCTACTTCCATGGGCAAGGGAAACAGGCAGGGATCAAAGTATTGCAAACCCTCTATACTGAATGACAACTGTGCAGCAGCAAAGGCAGCAAAACTGCACCCGCTGCAAAGGCACGGTAGACTGCTGCACCACCACAGAAACGAGAGGAGCCTGAAATGCATCCTGCATCTCCACAGCATGCTGGGAAGGTGGAGAGCTTCTCCTCCTTCCTCACCCCTCCTGTCGGGGAGAATCCACCCAGAGGTGAGATGAAGCCCACAGATCACCACGCAGAGCACAGCAACATTCAGGTCAGGTGCCTACAGCCTTGCTGCAGCTCTGAGGATTACTCCAGCCCAACTATGACTCCTTTTCCCACCTGTCTAACAGCAGGTTCTGTTTTCTCCCACTACTCTATGACAGGAGACAAGCTTTCATTGTGCAGCTACTGCATTCTGCAGAGCTTCTTCCTTTGTTCTTCACTTAAACTCTATAGCACTTACGAAATCTCACTTGAAGATGTTTTCCCCTCCCTTTACTATTCTGTTTTCATCTCCTCATCTGTCGTTTAATAAATAATGTAAATGTTCATAATTATGTACTCCATAATAAACACGTATAGCATTTTTTCTTTCTCCAGAGCACACCACTCTCCAGGGACAGCAAATAGACAATTCTGTTCCTTTTGAACAACACCCACCTTTCACCTGCGCTGTTTTCATCAGCATGGTGAGGCTACTGCCTCTAACACAGGAGAAAGGGCAAGCAGGGAAGGAGGAGGAAAACGAAAAAGCAACACCTATAACACACTGTCTGCCAGAAAAGGATGAAGAACCTAAAGCAGTCCTGTCAGGTCTCCATTGTAATTAAGTTTGAAAATAGGACAAGGCACAATTCTTTCAGGAGAAGCCCCTGTGTTGCTAAACCTGCACCCCCTAGTAAAGAAAATTAAATTAAACGTCCTCGGAGATAAAGCCTGCTATTAAAAGTTGTAGACAAAATTCCCCCAGAACACTCTCAACCGTCAGACAATCTGTCACCACTGGCATGTATTCTTTACACTCTTCCTACTGCATTTCCAATTCAGCAACCAGCACTTGTCATCCAGCAGCTGCTATGTAATTTTAAGAAAATGAAAGAGCGAAATTCATGAACTGCAGAACTTATTATGAAAATAGGAGATGGAACACCCCAAACAGGCTACCATATTGGACCACCTGTTGTTCTAGCTGACACAGCTTAAGCAGGAGGGCTGGACAAGGTGGCCTCCAAAAATCCCATCCAACCTCAGCCATTCTGTGATATTCTCCATCAGCTGGAATCTGCAGTGCCTTAGCATGGACACACACTTTTCTGATGGACATTCAAGAGTTCTGTCGAGATATTCTTAGGTTTAGCAGCCAGCAAGTGAAGCCACCACATTAAAACAGAAGAAAAGACATAGAAAAGGGATCTGAACCAAATATAAGAGAAAAAGCTAAACTCTTATGAAGTTTCTAAGCTTTCAATTAAAATCTAAATTTATCCCCACCAGCAATGGAGTTCAGTAACAAGAACTTATCTGATAGCTCTCTGATTTAGAGAGATCGGTTACTGACAATGCTACTACCCCAATTTCCTTACTCCATCTTTTTATACAACCTTCATACCACTTCACCTGGATTGTCCAGCTCCTGGAGAACATAAATGTGCTTGAAATCTGCCGAGTTCTTGTTGTTTTCTGTACCATAGAACACCACACTAAGCAGGTCCTTATCACTGCTGATAATTTTGTTGGTATACACATTCCGGATGCACTGAAAAAAACGCACACAGGTCACAATTAGAAGAAAATAGTTTTCAGCAAAGGGTATGAAAGCCTGGTCTTTAGTAATTAGCAGTTTATTTATCCTTACCTGAAGGGTCATGTCGAAAGGAGTCTCTGCGTCCTCGTCGGCCTCAAACATGGCCTTGGAGGCATCCACCAAGAAGATGAGGCTGTCCCGACCCGAAAACCTGTGATCCGCTACGGAACGGGGGAAAACAGCTTTAGCAGCGGCCCCCTCCGCCCGTGGAGCCTCGAGAGCAGGCAGCGGGCCCCGAGCTGCCCTCCGTGAGGGGTGGGGGGCCCTTACCGACCGTCTCAGCCCCCTCCTCCTCTTCCTGCTGCTGCTCCTCCTCGTCCAGCCCCTCGCCCCGGTAGAACGACCCCCAGCCCGCCATGGCACAGCCGCCGGAAGGGCGCGGGTGGCTCGCGCCAGACGCAGCGCCGGCGCCGCACGGCCCCGCGCACGCTCAGCCAAGCACCGCCCGCCGGATCGCCCCGCCCCCGTAACAACGCCGACCAATGGCAAGAGCGGGAGTGCGCCGGGCACCGCCCCCCCTCGCGGATTGGTTGCAGTGCCGTAGCGAAGGCCGGGACCTCCTCACGCGCTGCGCGCGGCTCCGAACCTCAGCCAATGACAGGAGACTTGTCCGTCCCCGCCCCCGGCTGTAGCTCCGCCCCCTGGCGATGTCGCGCAGTGACGGGGCGGCTCGGCAAGCGCGGGGCTCCCGCGCATGCGCCTGGGCAGCGTCGCCCCTTCCGCCCCGTCTGTCACCTCACGACTGGTGCCGCTGCGCCGGGGACCGGCACCGGGGCCACCCTTTCCTCCCGTTCCCCGCCGTTTCCCGGAGGGAAGGGCCGTTCAGCCTTGTCTGCAAGGGCTCCGGCTGCCGCCTGGCGGCCGCGCCCGCGCCCCCATGGAGGAGCCGCTGGCGCTGCACCCCGTGAAGCTCTATGTGTACGACCTGTCCAAGGGCATGGCCCGGCGCCTCAGCCCCCTCATGCTGGGTAAGAGCTCGGCGCGGGCACCGGTACCGCCCCGGCCGCCGCCTCCTGGGGGCTCCCGTTCCGGCACCCAGCGCCGCGGCCCGGCTTTGCCGCGCCGGGAAACGGTGCCGAAGTCGCTGCCTCCTGCCCCGGGTGTGGCGATCCCCGCCCGGTATCGTTCTACCGAGGGAGCGGCCCGCCGGGGAAGGCTCCCTGAGGGCGCAGCGGGCGGCGGCGGTGTCCGGCGGGTGCAGCATGGCTTGGGATGTGCGGGACTGGCCCGGGGGCCCGGTGCTTGGGAACACGGTGGGGGCTGGCTGCAGGGTTCCCGTCCCCGCTGTCTTCGGGACGGGCTTTGTCAGTGCGGCAGATACAGCTGCTTTGGGTCCAGCCTCTTCTCCCTCATCCGCCCGTTGCCGCTGCGCGGGGGGTATTTACTAACGGCAGATCAAAAGTGTTCCTTGGCCCCTGAAGTGAGGGACAGCTCAGCTCCCGGTGGCCCCTGAAGTGAGGGACAGCTCAGCTCCCGACTCCGCGGCTGCTCTGGCGCCGCGGCAGGAAGGCTGAGCTGAAGAAAAGCGCCTGCTGTTTACAGGGTTATTGAGCTCGAACGGCTCCATGTTGTGGCGAGGCCGGGCTGGGCTGGTGATGTGCAGCCATCCAGCCCCTCCTTCAGAGAGTTTGTAGGAGTCTGCTGTACGTCTTTTCGAGATTGTGTGCGTTTCCAACCGAACCTGAAACTTGGGATGGAAAGGGGACAGGTTTTGCTTAAAGTTTTGGAAGCATGAATTAGGAATGCAACAAGAGAGTGTTTCATACCTGTTAGGAGTAGATTCTGGTCCGTGTCAGACCAGCAGTCTGTGGGGGATGAGACTTCTCAACAGGCTGTGTCTGAACAGATGGCACTCTGTAATCTTGTTTTACAGTTTGTTGGCATTCACTTTGCTCATCTGCCCTATGAGGAGATTCTGTGATTTTCTGCAAGCTTAAAATGAAAGTCCAGACAATTTTTAGCATGAAGTTTCATGCATGTCGACAATAGGTTTGCAAAGTTGAGAAGAAAATATTACAGAGATCGTGTGTGTTGTGCTCTGTTAGCCAAAGGGCAGCAACAACTTTGGGAGATGTGTGGTTTGCTGCACTGGATAACCTCGAAACTTTTTATGTGGTCAGAGTTGCTTCTATTGTAGGCCTTAGGGAAGTAACTTTTCATCCATTAGGTGAAATAGACATGTTTTATCATGTGCTAAGGGTTACAAATCTTGAGATTACATGTGTTCATGATTTACCTGTGTTTGAGTTGAATAGAATTTAACCACTCTTATTTCAAAGTATTGGTCCAAGCAAAGACTTCAATAGAGATAGGTTGTCACTACAATTATCTCCATGCCAACCTTCACATAGATCAAGCAAAGGGTTTTTAGTTCCCTTCTTACCTACAAAGTCAATCTTGGGATCTTGTAGCTTTCTGAATTTCCACATAAAAACACATACATGACATCATTTTTAGTGCTTTCTAGTCTATTCAAACAACATCTCAAAAACTTTGTGCTTGTGATACAGTTTGGTGGTAAGTTTCTGGAAGTCTGAGCAGTGAAAAGGAAAGCTTAAAAACCTGAATACTTCTGTTTAGTAGGGGAAGTGCTACTCACTAGTACTGCCTGGTAACTGAGTTCAGATGTGTCCGTGGAATGCGGCCAACTAGGCCCGCGTGGTCACAGTGACAATGCAGACTGCAGAATATTTGAGATTATGTGGATCCAGTGACAGGATTGTCCATAAAACAAATGATTCTTTATTTCTTCTTTCCTTCAAATTGTGTCTTCTGTGCATTCACACTCAGCTCTGTTCCAGATGATTTTGGAAACCTCTCTAAGAGCCAAGTGATCAAGAGAATGCTCCTCTTACCTCATCTATAGACCATTTTTTCCTTGAAGAACAACAAAAAAAAACTCTTGCTATTTCTCCGTATATCAACTTTCAGATGGTCAATAGCAATTTTTTCCTTAGTGATGTTCATAAACTGTAGGTCATCAGGGAAAATCATAGAAATTAAAGAGGAAGGTATTTCTTAAAGGTTTTACATTTGGCATCTCTACTTATGGTATTCTTTTCATCAATGCCAAGTTTGAAACAACGCCTTTGCTTTGAGTAATAATTCTGCAACATTGCCTATATTGAAATACATGGGTTTTGGACAGAAAAAAATAAATACTGTAATTGACTGTGCTAAAATCAATTTCTGTCAGCTGAAATTGAAAACTGTTGAAAACAGCAGCTCAGCTCCCCTTGCTGGGGGGGATGAATCCTGTCTTATGGGACTGACCACTGCGAGAGCATCACTGCACTGTGTCTTCTGTTGTGCTAATAGGATCCAGAGGTATTGTGGACTTTGTCAGCACAGCCTTCAAAGATCAGTTCTCACTACTAAATGTTATACTAACTTCTGCAGTATCAGTTCTCTCTTTTGTCATTGAATGATGAATCTGGAAGGGAGAGATGTTTAGCACAGTTCATAGCAGGCTTTGGAGTGACTTAGTCTTGTTCCTTGGGCACATCAGTTTTTCTTTGCAGTGTACTCTTTTTCTACCCAGACTGCTTTTATTTTTCTTACTTTTCTATAAGTTTCCTGTAATTTTTCAGTGAATATTTCTATTCTGAAGTATACATGACCAAAAATTGTAGTTCAGTTGCCTTTGGTATCAGAAGCAGCACATTTAATTTTTATGTTGCTCTACATGAATCTTCTCAATAGCTGCTGTTTGTCCTCTCTTCCCCACTCTCAGTCTGTGACTACATTTATCTGTTCAGCTACGTGATCTAATAATAAGAAATGTTAACCTAAATGCAGTAAGATTTCTGTTGTTGAGACAGAAAACATAATCCGCCTGATTCTGTGCAGGGTAGAGAGGAAAAGAGAATAGTTCAGCTTGCAGTGCTGATTTTGAAATAGATGTCCAAAGGCAGAGAAGTCTTTAAGGAAGATTAAAATCCTATTGCATCATAGGCTTAAAGAAAAATGTCTTGCAGCTCTCAAAGTTCTCCCATCCTGTAAATGAGGGTATTGCTTTTGTGACTCTCAGAATGAGCCAGGAGCTTGGTTAACCACAGCAGCTTTGGCTGAGTGTAGTATAAACCAACGCTGAGTTGACTGGGAGTATGGTGTGGTTGAAATTTTTAAGTGGTGCATTCAGCTGTAGGGACTTAACAGCCCAGAGGGAATTGGAGCGAAAGGTAACCGCTGAAAGGAGGTGCCTTCTGCTTGGTTCCATTTTCCCAGGCCGGCACGTTTCTCTGCCTCTCCTCCATCTGTTCTGAACAGTTTTGAATTGCTTCAGCATGATATTCTATCATCTTTGCTCCCAGCCTTTGCTAGGGGTTCCGTGAAAATCGCGTGCGTTACCCTCCCCCAATCTAGCCTACTTCTGGGTCTCTCTAGGCATCTCAAGGAGAAGGGAATTGAAGCAGGCTCCTCCCTCTCCGTTAAATTGGGGTTTTTTTTGCTTTGGTTGAGCACCCTGGGTAGCACATAGGAAAAGGTGCTTGACTAACTGCTTGCCTAATTAGAGTAATTTTCAATTCAAAAAAGGCAGGAATCTTAATGGATTGTCCTAAGGAAATTACAGCAATATGCAAAGCAATGCACTGCTAGAAATATCCATGCTGGTTGACCAAATTGTATTACTTCAATTCCACAGGACCAGTTCACTACTTTTTTTTTTTTTTTTTTCAGAATCTTTTATGGTCTTCTGGGGCTTGCATATCCATTGTAGAGCATAGCTATATTGTTATAGATACTGAGTGTCCTATTATTTCTTTACAGCTCAAAAGCAGGTGTAGATCTTGCACAGAGGGTTGGATAGCCTAAACTCAGAGTGGGGTAAACAAAGTGCCCATCTGCATAGATAGTTCTTTCCCTCATGTCTCAGAACTCTTCTGCCCTTCAGTATAATAATTTGGATTACTATACAAATGCCACTTTGATTTGATATTTAAAATACACAGGAATAATCATCACTGTTTGGCCCTGAAGATTAATAAATTACTGTGATGACAAAAAAGATTGGTGAGCATCTAATCTTCCTTGTGCTTGGCCTTCTAGATAAATTCAAGCATGGAAGTAATCCCATTTGATTGTATTCTAAAATTATATGGGTTTGCTTCTTCTTTCAAAATACCCCTGTATCCAAACAATTACAGTCTCCTGAATTGATTTTACAAGAAAGTAATCTAACTACTTCATTCTCCATGTTCCTGTGGCTAAGGTGAGGGTCCTGGAATTGTTTCATGCATTTGAATGTTATATTTTTCTCATAAGTTTCTGGCTCATGTAAACACCATGAAAGTATTTGAGCTATGAATATTATAAAGAAAATGAAATAGAAAATAGAAAAACTTGTTTAGGGACCAGATGATACTCTGCCTTATTGAAACAAGTTGAATCTTCGAGATGCTTAAGCACACAGATTTATGCTGAACTGGCATCTCCTCCCAGATTCTAGTGAGTATTTTCAGGAAAGAGCCACAGAAGCACATCAGCAAAAAAACCACCCAAAAGACTTAGTGGTCATAGTTTCCAAAGACTGACAGGCTATCACCCTAAACTCTCACAAATATAACACAGCAACTTTTCATGGTCTGTGACAAAAACAAGGTACCTTAACTTGCATTAGCTTGGAATGGATACAGATCGAACTAAGCTGATTTGCTTCACATTTACTTCAGGCTGAGCTGGCACATCGGCAATTTCCGTGGGAGAGCTGATACCCGATAACCTGGCCATGTGCAGTACATGCTGCGTGATTAAGTGTGTATGTCTAAATTTGCACCAAGCTTTCCTGTTCAACAGCCTCCTGACCCTTGAAATATTTAAACTCATTAGCATCTTGCTGTTTCCCTGTTTCACCTGGATAGCAGGGTCACAGAATAGGTAAGGTTGGAAGGGACCACAGTGGGTTATCTGGTCCAAGCAGGGTCATCCTGGAGCACATTGCACAGGATTTTGTCCAGATGGTTCTTGAATACCTCCAGTGAGAGAAACTCCACAACCTCTCTGGGCAATCTGTTCCAGCGTGTCATCACCTGTACAGTAAAGAAATGCTCCTCATGTTCAGATGGCTCTTCCTGTACATCAGTTTCTGCCCATTCCCTCATGTCCTGTTAGTTGGCACCATTGAGAAGATCCATCCTCTTGATACCCTCCCTAAGGTAGCGTAAGTGCCCAAAAGAGCATCATCCCATCAGGACATTCCTGTTCTGCATTATGAGCATGTGCATCCTTTGGGATTAGCTTTACTGTAGGTATTGAGTGAAGGGTGATGCCTGCAATTTAAGGCTGCAAAGGCTTTTGCAGCTCCCGTGGAAATTACTGGAAAATCAGACTCCTCTATACAGTAATAGACAGCCTCAGGTTATGAGTAAATGGCTTGGTTTTGGTGGCAATATCAACCCACAGTTCTACCCACATTGCAGTGGCCACAGGGATTTGGAGTGCTGTGGCAAGAAGTGGAAGAACATGAAACATGATGATATCTGCCAGTATCCTGGATGGTGTTTCCAATCCTTTCTTCCAGTCCACTCAATTGACTATGGCATGTAAGCTCTATTGCACTCTAGGATTATTTGGGGAGGTTCATGACAAGCTTGAGCTTCTGGTTTTTTAAGCTGGACAGTGCTGCCAGAAGCAGCTTTATTGGAAAGTGTCGCTGCAAGGCCTGGATACAACTTGTGCCTTAGCACTCACAGCAATGCTGTAGCCTTGCTTGGTTGTGCTGTTGAGGCTGTTGTGTGTATCAAGCCTTCAGAGGCTTTGGGCAATATATTTTGTGTATAGTGGGCAATGTTGAGCAGAAGGCAAGGCATAACGCCTTAGTGCAGGCTGCCCTGATTGCTCTGCCTGAGCTTATCAGGAGTGGCAGTGGTGGTGAGCTGTCACCCGTTCTGTGCCATGTCTGAGTCTGGGAGAAGGGGCAAGAAGAGTCTTAGAGGAGGATCCCCATCAAAGGCAAAACTTCAGGAGGAAGATGAGTGTGTCCATGAAACTCTGTACACAACCTCTTATGTGACAGACAAGCAACACTGAGATTCTTGCTGAGCAGCAGGAAAGGGAGCTGCCTGAGTTCCTCAGAAACTGGTGGCCATTGATTTATTCCTCTGTGGCTCAGTTTGAGTTGAAATGACAGCCAGCTGTGAAGCCTGGGATACTGCAGCAACTTACCAAAAGTTCCCACTCTTGGATGTCTCTGGGTGATGCGTATGTGGCCAGTAATGGTAGGTTTCTTAGGCATGGGATTTCCCCAGCAGTGTTGTCATTGGAGACACTTGCACTGCCTCTGACCGAGCACAGTCCACCAGTGGAAAAAAGGGAGTTTATCTTGTCTGCAGCAGGCTGGAGAGCTACCACAGATGCCTTATTGTCAGCAGCGCTGCAGATCTGGCGTGTGTTTTCCACAATGCCGGCTTGGTTAATGACTTACAGGAGCCAAGGAAAAATAGTGGGTCTGCAGCTTCATTAAGATTTTCAAATCGGTGTTGGCACAAACTGACTGAGCTGAGCAGCCTCAGACAGACCTGCCTTATGAAGATCAGCAGCTTCACTTGCCAGAAGCTGTTCTGTTATTGCCCTGGCAGTTGCTGCCTTTGGACAGCTACAGACTTCATGTCTAGCAGTAAAGATTGGACCGCAGTCCAAAGCAAAGTCCAATTCCTGAATTCTGGTTGAGTTTTGTTCATACAATCAGACAATTACTTTGGTGAAAAGGGACCTCTGGAGGTAAAGCCAACAAGAACAGATTCTTCAGGGCCTTGGGCAGCAGAGTTCTGAGTATCTTCAAGGATTGAAATCCCATATGCTTTCTGGACTCCTGCCCCAGTGTTTGACCACCTACATGTTAAACTTTTTCCCTGCTTCCTACTGAATTGTGAATTTCGCATTTTCCAGCTAGCACCTCTTGCCTCTCGCTGTATTTCTGAGTAGAGCAAGGGTCCCCTTTCATCCATACCCGTTAGGTACTTTTAGACAGGAATACAGACTCTTGGCCTTCTCTTCTTGAGGGTGAATAGACCAATTTTCTCAGCTCCTCTTCAGTACAGTAAGTGCTCCAGCCTGCTATGTCCGTGTCTTTTGTACTGTGGGGATCCAAAAGTGGACACAGCACTCCAGATGTTTGACACTCACAAGTGTCAAACAGGACAGAATCACCTTGCTTGAGCTGCTGGCTGCAACCTTGCTAGAGCAGCCCAATGTGTAGCCTTTGCTGCAGTCATCTTTTCGAGTAGGTGTTGTAATTGCACGAGCAGGTCCTGGTAGCACCTGTGAGGCTGTCAGTATCTGCTGTAACTCTTTCACCTGCATACAGAATCTACGTACAAAGTGGCAACTCTCTGGAAAGCCTTTCGTTATTGTTTGCTGCAGGTGTGTGTGAAAGTAAATACTAAGATGTTCTCTTTCAATTCAGCATGCAAAGAACAGGCACAATTCTAATACATGCTGCCTTTGAAATGGTTTGTTTCTCTGCTCTGAAGGATAAAGTTCAAGTTTCTAGTAAAAAAGTTATTTATTGTGAGCAAATGTGTAATAGTTTAATAGACACAGAGAATGCTAACTATGCAAAGCCAAAGAGTAGAGCCAAGCAGAGGCCAGTGCACAATGCCCTGCCACCCGTGCTGCTGGTGAACCTGCAGGGCCACTGGTTCCTGGCAGCTCTAGAGTGTGAGGTGAAACCTCTCATGTGGAGCCTGTGCCACAGGGGCCAAAGAATCAAATAGCACAACAGTGGGACATGCTAAAGGGCCAACAGATACTTCTAGGACGCTGCAACACACTGCTCTGCTTCTGTCATTATTGCCTCTCTCTTTCGGCCTTCATCCTACTCCAAGCCTATGTTTCTGTGTGATGGGTTGACAGGCAATGTGGTTGCTGCCTGGCTGTGATCCATGGGAGTGACAGATCAGTCTACCTGCTTCAAAACCATGTATTCTCACTTCAGCTGTTGTCTCTATTGTCACAACAGCCTTTTCCCTGCCTCTGCTCTTACATGACCCTCACCTGAAGCAGATACCTATTTTGCTTCAGACTTGGGTGGAAAGAAATGTGTTAGTGATTGGTTTTTTTCTTGTGGCAGAGGAAGTCTGCCGCTTGGGTTCGAGAGAATATGCACACAGTTTTTCTGTTCTAAATCTGCCTTTTGGGGATTGTGAACCTTGTTCACGAAATAAAGCTTTAGCACATCTCTCACAATATGCACTGGCTGCCTACAAGCTCCCAAAGGGAGGGTACCAGGGACCAAGCCTTTAGGTTATGATAGTTAAAATATTTGAGCCTAGAGCAGTAAAAGCTGGTGACCTTTTAGAAAGAGGTTTAATCTTGAGATCCTACCATGAACAACAGAGAGGTTTTGGTCTCCTGCTTCTAGGGAACTGGAAACACATTTTAAAAGGGACCTTTTCTCTAAGACAATTATATTATCAGTGTAGTGGTGCCTCAAGCATGTCTTTGCTCTCTATTCTGCAAAACACACAGTTTTATAAGTTGTATAAACTTCAGCCCTGTACGTTTCTACCTCAGTTCCCACTTAAACTAATTTTTAAGGGCAGGGGGAGGGAGGGAAAGGAGGAAACCATGGGATAGATTATAGAGGCTACCACCACTGGTCATATGTTCAAGTCAGACCTCTCATCCGTTACTGAAAAAGAGAACTGAACACACTCTGCTGGCCAGCTGCCTGCAGTTATGAAATCTGTCAAATTCAACTCTTCTGCTCCTGATTGAAGACTCTAATTTTAGGAAAATGTTTTCTTTCTTGGTCTGTAGAAAAACACCTAAGGAAGGTAAGCACTAGCAGGATGGGATGGCATTGCCACCTCCGCCTGCCAGGAGGGAAGAAGTACAACAGTAATGTGGATGGAGTAGTTAATCTGAAAGACATTCCAGATTTTTAGAAGCAGCTCTGGATTAAATCTTTGGTGTTTCTGTCATGCTGAAATAATAAGCATGGTTCCGAAGTGATTGACAGAAAGTAGGCTGAAATCGGAAAATACATTGCTAATAACTCTTTCTTTTCTCTGCATACAGGGAAACAACTGGATGGCATCTGGTAAGTGACTAGATTTAAATTGCATAATGTGTGTAAAACAGTATTTTCAATATACAATTATATATGCTTCATATCTTAAGAACATTTTGTTGTGGAAGAGAGACCAAGGCACTTTTTGTTCCTGAATACAGATTGGCAGTGAGATGATGTACAGTCAGGTGCTAGTTAAACCACTCTGTTCAAACCTCAGTGGACCCAATGGAAAAGAGTGTTGTTAGCAGTTGTTGTGGTTTTGTGCACCTGTGCACTTTTTCAAGGGTAAGATGGTGTCCTTGTCCCAAGCACTTTGTCTTATAATTCCAGGCATGACTAAACATGAGAGTAAAGGAGTAGGTGGGAAGAAGGTATTACAGAATCAAGTCTTCAGGCATATAAGAGCACTATCTACATTCAGTTACAAAACACCCCCCAGTTTGCTGTAATTCCTACCACGAATTTTGATATCACATGAAGAGGGCTTGTTCGGGTTTTTTTTAGAGGCAAGAAACCCCCTAAACTCTTGTCCATCTATTTTTCTCTCTATTGATCCATCTCCAGTGATTGTCTGGCCAGCTTCTCAAGCAGTGAGAAGTCTCTGTCAGTGTAGTAGCAGGGCTAGTTCTGTCTCTGAGGGCTGAGCTCACCCTAAGCCCGTTAGCTGAGAGAGGCTCAGGCCTAGGCTCTTAGCTAAACCTGTTCTTTCCTAACTGCTTGCAGAATTACAGTAGGCTTGGTAATCATTGCTTCCATATCCATTCATGTCCCAGCAGATCCTGTTCCCACTCACAGAAACAGTTATTCAGTTATTCATTATGTCCTTGACCCCATAAATTTATCAGTGATTCATGTGCTAGGCTATTTACTTTTTTCCTTTATTTCAACTTTTTTTTTTTCCCTCTGTGGCAGGCACACCTCCATAATAGTCCATAAGGATGAATTCTTCTATGGCAGTGGAGGAATCTCCAGCTGTGCACCTGTAAGTTAATGTTCTGATAATTTTTATACGGTTACCTGGTCAGAATTGCTTGTGTTACTCTCTTTTAGAAAAGCAGCAAAATACTTCTGAATTCAGACAGATGCTGAGGCCAGCTGCTTGTCATGGTTTCCCAGGATACTGAGGATAAGGGAGCATGGACAGTGGGTTTAAGTCCAACTAAATAAAAGTTGGGGATTACTTCTTCTGGTAGAGTCTGTCTATCCAGGACACCTTTTGCAACTGCTTTGCCAGAGTGACACCTTGTCCAATTCTGTATCATTAAGTTTTACATGCAGACTTTTTTAAGAGTGAAAAAAAACCCCAAGCCATGATGTTTTCTCAAACCTTTCCGTTCTTAGAGAGGTAAAATGGATGGGATGTGCTTCTAAAGCAGAATTTTGCCATAGCTGAGAGCTTTCAGCCCAAAGAGCCAAATTTACCAGCTGAAATGGAAGTTGCATGTTCCTTCTCATTCTCCTGAGTGCCGAACAAGGGAGGCCAGCAGGGCTTTTTGCTTGACAAACATACCAAAAGCTCCTTCTTTTGTGCCTGGACGAACCATGATGGCTTTAGTCATCAGAGTCCTGCAAAAGAATTCAGCCTGATCATTTGACATTGTCTTCTGGCTGTTCATTTTTACAGGGAGGGACACTTCTTGGCCCTCCAGACACAGTTGTTGATCTGGGGAACACTGAAGTCACTGAAGAAATTTTTCTGGAATACCTTTCCTCTTTGGGGGAATCTATGTTCCGGTAAGTAACAGCTTGTACTGGAGAAGCTGCATACCAAAAAGGTGCAGAATGGAGGAAGGTGTTATGAAACCAATCCAGCTCACAGAGCTTTTGTCTGCTTACTCTGTCGTTTGGTACTCTTCAAATATGGACTGAAACTGATGCACCAATACACAAGGAGCTACCTTCTAGGCAACCCTCTGATGTGCCAGCCCTGAGCTAGGCTGGGAAAGCATTCTTCTGGGAAGTCTTTCACACTGTTTTTTGTAAAATCGAATAATGCCTGAAATGCTTTTGAGAGAATCACCAGGGAAAATGAAATCTCTCAGTAAATAGCAATTTGCCCCATGAGTCATAGGTAGTCACTGTAGTAAAGCTGCCAACTTTCACATGAGTAGAAACAAGGTCTTGACTGTTAAAGAATCTACTTCTCACAAGAATAGAAACCATAACATTTAGCGTTCTGGCTGTGTTTCAGTGTCAATAATTCCTGTGATTTCTCATTACTGCTACTGTGGTTTTAATTGAAGAAACCTGACCTCACTTACTCTCCCAAAAATGGTTGTATTAAAGTCAGGGATGCTGAGAGATGCCATTTTCCACCCTGATTCAATTGAATTTCAGGGTGAATTGATGTCTGTGTTTTACCTATTTGCCTTAGAATTCTTAGGGTGGGGGGGAAGAAGTGCTAATGTAAGGAGATGTTCTTAAGGGTGTAAGTTTTTCTGCTTGTAAGATTTATTGTTGAATCTGTGTTTTCCTGTTTCAATTTCTTTTCTGTGGCACAGAGGAGAGTCTTATAACCTCTTTGAACATAACTGCAACACCTTCAGTAATGAAGTGGCACAGTTTCTGACAGGAAAAAAAATCCCTTCCTACATCACTGACCTTCCATCTGAAGTTCTTGCCACGTGAGTATGGATGCCCCTCCTCACTGTAGCTGCTTCATGTTAATGCTTAAACATTTGACAGAGCCAGCAGTACCAGTTTCTGATGGATCTGTCTGAGAGCCAGCATAAGATTAAGGAGAGGATGCAATTTTCTTTACATCAACACTTGCAACACTGTATGACAAATGCTAACTGGCACGGGTGTTCCAAAGAAGGCGGGAGAAGGTTGTTGTTCTGCCTTTAAGTTAAACTAGTTATTTTGTGATGGTGTCTTATATGTGACCAGGCAAGCTTAGAAAGTTTCAGAAAAGAGTGCAAGAGTTTTATTTTCCCCTCTTAGACAATCAGTATCTGTTAAAAGTCACTTCTCTAAGCACAATAATTGCAGCAGAGGTGTCAGTTTGCTTGTGAAGAGGCAGGGGAGATACAATTTTTAAATTAATGCTGCAATTTTAAATCTAGGATTGGGTAGAAAAAGAGGATATGGAAAAAAAAGGAAATGAGGAATTTCTGACTGGTAATTCAGATGAATTTTAATTTTTTTTAACTCTCAGCTACTGAGGATCCCAGTAGGACAGTGTGAGCTCCACCACTTAGGTATTACTTCTCGTAACAGTGGTATAGCACATTATTTGTGAGACGTGTCTTCTACGCTGGACTCCTAACACTTCAGATCTCTCAAAATCAGATAAAGTCTGTTACAGTGAGTCTTATTGAAAGACAAACCAGGTGCTACAGATTGCAACAGAAATTATTCTGTGAGTGTTGAACCATTGTCTTTTAAGTGAGCTAGAGGCTATTCTTCTGGCAGGACTCAATATTGATGTACTTAATGGAACACTGCAGTTGCATAACAGGGATTTTGCACACTTAAGTAGAATGAATTACTCAGAGCTAGTTTCAGACAGTATTGCATTAGCAGACTAGGCATGTTAGGACTCACAACTAGCTTACATAAAATCATGTTTAAGTTTCTTAGTTATTGAACAGTAAACTAATAGTTTAAATTAGTTTGCTTTAGTTTGTAGTGGAAGTCTTTTCTTCACATTTGCTTCTAGAATGTTGGTTTGATTGCCCTCTAGGAAGTGAGTGCACTTCAGCGGTAAATGGCAGTTGTTGACCAAGTAAACTATTTGAGATGTTTATTTCTTTACCTTCTCAGACCTTTTGGACAAGCTTTAAGGCCCCTCCTGGACTCCATCCAGATCCAGCCGCCCGGAGGAAATACCTTCAGCAGACATAATGGACAGAGCTAACAGGAGTGACCCAGTGTGCTCAGCCTCACCAGGCCTCTTCCTTTTTAAACATGAATCTACCAGATTTCTATTTTATAATTTCTCATGAGAATTAACTCTAAAGAAGTTACAAGACAAGTTTTAAAATTTCCTGGGGAGAGGATTTATCAGGGTGCATGTAAGACAATGCTACCAAAAATATTGCCATAATTTCTAATAGTATTATACTAATTTATAAAGGCTGTCTTGTCCAAGTAGGCTGACACTTTCTACGTAACTCCTGTGCTGGTAAGTGGAAATTCATTCCAAGAGCATCCAGCGGCCCATTACACAACTTGGAGTAAATAAGGCGATTTTGTGGCCAGCCCTGGCAGACTTGCATCTCTTTCTCTTGTCACTGCCTCTGTTATGGGGGTATTTGATGACGTCTGTAGTAAAAAAAAGCAGAGCAAATATTGGTAGCCTAGGAAGTGAAGGTGTCCCAGGATTAGTCTGCGTATTCCACTGACATTTGCTCAGGGGAAGAGCTGAACTCATCTGATCAGAATATTTGCAGTGGCACAGGTGTATGGGAAAGGTGATGAAGCCGAACTATGTGTCAGTGCCACACTCAGAAGCTGAAACTCAGTGGGACTTGCTGTGGTGAGAGGGAGCCTGGAGCTGAAGGTTACCAAGAGCCTTGTAATGCCAGATCCAAGAGTTATGGAAAGAACCAGCTGAAAGAACAGAATCTCATGAGCAGAAGTGGTAGAGACAAATTTCAGGTGAAAGTAAAATGAAGTAAAATGTTTCCTTTTCTCACATATAAGCTTATCAGCAGATAGACAGAACCTTGTTAACTATTTACCTTTGCATAAGAACTGTGTTTTCTTGGGTTTTTTTTCCTTGCAAAGCCAGAGTTACAGTACAGTAAGACAGGAGTAGCATGGCAACTGCATGATAATATCAGTTGGACCAATTCTGCCTTCAATATCCAGTTGCAGACACGGTAGGAGTTCCAACTTCCATTAATAGTGCTTTCCAAAGCAGTCAAGCACATCAGGGCTCTCCTTAAGAGAAATAAGTGCTACGTGTCCCCAAATATAAAGAAAATGAGGAAGAGTAAAATTAAGCTTTTCTGTGGTACAACTGAGTTTCTTGGGGTACTTGGAGAAGCAGATTATATCAATACTGCATCTTCTAGTTTAAGATTTTTAGAGCTTTGCAATTACTTGCAGTGGGAAGGAACAGGGGAATGAAAAAATAGGCACAATGTTTTCTTTTCATGCATGTATATACACTACTTTCCTGAACAATTTTGTAGCAGTTACGTTTAGGAAGGAATATAAGAAAGATGTCAGACAAACCCCAGAACATAGCTGAGGCTCTGTAAATGGGGATTGCACATCCCAGATGCTGCCAAAAAAGCATCTATGCAAATGTACAGCCCTTTGTCCAGTGCTTTGTTGTGAAAAGTATTGCTGCAAGTTCAGTCCTGCATCTCAGACTTCCTGCACTGGAAACTTCTTGCTACCTAAAGGAGATGTCTTTCCTCTGCTGGGTTCTTTCTCCCAGAATAATGCAGATTGATAAATTTCTCACACTGTTACTCTGTGTGGACTCTAACGGTTTGTATTTTTGAGGGGTTGGAGTAGAGGAAAACTGCAGTTTTGTCCCTGTCAAATACTCTGTTGTCCTGCACCTTGTGGAGCCAGTGCACAGATGGAAATAGGGTATTGTCAGGCCATTCTGCTGTTTTGCGTTTACCTGCTCTCAGTGCACAGCAGTGGCCCCTGCAGCCCAGATGCTTCTTTTCCTTGTCATTTTCTGCTTGTGCCATCAACTTCTCCTTAAGCATTTCATTTGATGGACTGGACTCGGAGATAACTGTAGCAGTTAGTACAAATGGCTTTATACAAAAGCTTCCAATCTTTCCCCCTCAAAATGTCCTATTTGCAGAAAATTATCTGTGAAAGTGAGTTATGAATGCCTTTTGATGCTCCTGGAGGAAGGATTGGTGTTTGTTTTTGCTAAGCCATAGCTTATTTTCCTGTTTAGTATATGTGTTATCTCCAGTCTTTTCCCATAGATGTTTGTGAAGAGTAACCAGCCTTTCATCTTAATACACACGTGACTGTGCCACAAAATGCTGTAGGTCACGTTAGAGATCTTGGAGCTTCCTCAGTTGAGCAGGTACACTCGAGCTGACACAGTGCAGCCCAACATCCTGGTGTGCTCATTTGGTACCTGCAAGCAGCACAGCTGTGCTTGCTTGCCTTTCAGCAAACTATCACTTCAGGCACAGCTGCCTGTGATGGAAGCACTGATGCCATGGTTTCTGCCCCACACACTTACACAAGGAAGATATGCCCTGTGTGTCCACCACTTCAGATGTCCTGAGCCTAGTTTCTGCTTGGCTGCCTACTTCAGGACTTTTTGCATCCTCTCAGGGGGCAGGAAGGAAAAGGAAGACATTCATCCCGTGCATTTTGCAATCTGCCTTTCCCCATCTCAAGCAGCCCCTTTGCAGAGAGGACTCCTCCTTTAAGGTCACTGGGTAAAATTTCACTCAGCCATATTGTTTGCAATAGTCAAGGAGCTCCTGGGGGTCTCCTGGGCTCGGGACCTACTTTTGTGTTTCGTGGCAAAGGAACTGCAAGAGGGAATCCTGTTTGCTTGGTCTTACTGGGTAATGAGTCCCGTGTACCCTGTAGGACTCTTGGGCAACCTATTTTCTCCAAAGATGGTTATGTGTAAATTGCAGGACTGTGCTCTCAGTGTTCCATCCAGCCGAAAATAAACTAGACTGAGAAGTGTATGTAAGTGTATATAAGTGATGAACTTCAGCCAGCTGATGGACAAAGGGGCAGGGAAACTGAACTCCTGAAAGGGGACAGAACCCTTTTGCCCACACTTACTATTCTGTCTTGCATTGCTGAGGTTCCCTTGTGCCATTTAAAAAATGTTAATAATGTCTTTAGGCAGAAAGTGATGTTTTGATTTACTTGTGGGGTTTTTTTCTATTACAATAAAAAGAAATACAACACATTTTCCTGTTGGAATGCATGTGCCTGCACAGCTGCCCAGCCAATGCAGCTGACCGGAAGTCATCATCTTCACTCTGATCCCACCTGGGAAGTGCAGCATGAGAAACTGCTTGGGCAGTTTGTGCCAGCTGCTGCTACTGGAAGTGGTGGCCACTGCCCTTTGCTCGAACGGGCCACAGGCAATACTCTTACTTAAGTTTGGGAAAATTTTTCTTCTGTAAGTACTACAGCATTTAAAACCATACTCCTGAGGCTTCACACAGCTTGCGTGAGGTGAATGAAGATGTTCTGTCAGCACAGGTTTTGTTCAGCCTTTGCTCATCTAAATGTGCAAGTATGAAATGTCTAATGCCTGCTGTTGAAAAAGAGACCCAACAGAGTTTTAACGTGGGTACAAATCTTTTCCTGACTGCTGTCGTGCTACTTTCAGAAAGGAAAAAAAAGGGAAAAAGGCAGTAGACTAAGAAATAGACTTCATGGCTGGGTTCCTCTGGAGCTTCAGAGGGGATATTGGTGAGGATTATGTAGCACTGCCTAAAATCTCTGGCTCTGGGGAAGAAATTCATTCTGCTTGGTTCAGCCTTCTGCATGCTTATTGATGGCACCCAAATGATAAACCACACAGTTTGCTGTTTGTGTAACAGTCTGTATCAGTGCAGTACAGAAGAAGTCTTGTAACAGAAGGGAATTGTAAAAGATGTGTGATTGTGGGTATTTTGGCTGTGTTCTTCAGATCCGGTGATGGTTTGCTATCAAGTACTAGTACTGGCCCCACATAAAATACCTGGAAACAGGTATTTTAATTTTTAATATACTTTTTTAAAATTAAATTTTAAAACTAAAAGGAAGTCCTTAAACTTAATGGCAGCTCTAGACAGAGTGTAAGCCAGTGTTCACGGCAGCTTACCTTCTAAACTTCAAACAAAATTTTCTGGCCTTTCCTGCCAGTAACAGAGATTTTATTCTTGACGACAGCTGCTGCCTATCCAAGCAGCAATCAAGCAAATATATCAGGAGTGGTTGGAATGCAAAGTATTAAATTACCAGAACAGCCACGGTGGCCCTGTTCTCAGAGCCAACCCCGCTGAGAGAACAGGCACAGCTGTGGACAGCTGTGCACTTCAGCACAAGGCAGGTTTATGCTCCCAGGGAATCCAAGTCGTCCCAGGTCCTCGCCAGCTGGTATCGAATGGCCGCCAAGATGCTTCCTGGGAGAGGCGTTTTGACGAAGAGACTTCCTAAAGCAGCGCGACAAGCTGGGAAAGCACAGCGGGTAGTTCAGGTTTCGGGAAGTTCCGCTGAGTAGCATAAACCCGATGGTACTGCGGGAGTGTGAAAATGTGAACGCTGACCCGTATTTTAGCAGACTTCCCAATTCTGGAAAGTGCCCCGAGGTGGCACTGCTGCCTTGTAGCGCAGGGATGCACCTGAGCCTGGGGAGAGCAGCTTCCGCTTTTGGGGTGCCCACAGTAATGTCAGTGCAAGAGGCACGAGGGAGGTCCCTCCCAGACAAGACACCTGCAGGTGGGAGCGGCCAGGAGACAAGACCATGGAGCAGCTTGGGCTACAGCAGAACCCAGTGCTGCTACAATAGGTTTTCTAACTCCACACCACTTCCACCCAGGCATGGGAATTGTCCTTCTCATACCATGTTTATGAAAAATAAAGGCTTGCGTTCCTGAAACCTCGAGGGTTCACTGTGTCTGATCCCACAGCTGTCCTTTGAGAGTCCTGGGCATTAGCTCATGGCTCTGCTGCATGGGAGAGCAGCTCCTTGGATTCTGGTACTCAAGCACCCAAAATCCAGGAAGGCATCTCTCCTCACCTGTCAGCATGCCATGGTAGGCATGCTTGAAAGTATTCATATTCTGGAGCAAGCGTCCACACATTAACTGATGATAAATGTGTAACCACACCTCGACAAGCCCTATAAATGAGCATAACCCTAAACGCAACTAAAACTTCAGCACCCAATTGCATACAAAGTAGCTGGGTGCTAAGAAACCATTCTGGGAGCTTCAGTGCATCTGAGAAAAGAGTCCACCTTTCCAGGGGTGGGAGCCCGTAACCAGGGTCTGATCCAGAAGGCCACAGATTCTGCACAAATATCAGTGCTGGGGTGAGTAACACGTGTAATACTCATCCAAGACTGCTTGACTCACTGTGTTGTGGAGGCAACTCACAGAAACAGTGTGGGAATAGCTGTCCTGGTGGACTCAAGGAATGTCTCCCCCAGAAAGTAGCTGAGGATGTTTTGGTAAACCTTGTCCAAGGCAATGGCACAGAGGTAAATTATTAACATTGTTTCTGTACATACCCCTGCCACTGAGTGGGAGCAGGAAAATCATAAACCACAAACAAAAAAACCCCAGGATCTGTGAAGCCACCTGAATGCTTCCTTTTGAGGGGACTCTGGTGGAGGATTGGGAAAAGGAGTTGCATTATATCCTGGAGCAAATGATACTGAGGGGAAAAAGCAATCAGACTGTAAAAGAAGAATAAATCTCTCCCCAGTTCCAACCTAGCTCAGCACACTGAGCACTGTTGGGGGAGAGACTGCAAGCTAACTTGAGCAGAAAGCATTGGATATTCCACATAGGTTGGTTCTGATTTTGGAAAATAATTCAGGAATTAATGGGGG